>JAMKCH010019472.1:0-60697 GCA_023653785.1 Ophioderma brevispina
CTTTCATTGGGATGATGACTCTTTGCCCATGAGGCGTACAGCTGATGTAAGTTATTTAGTGTTTGGAAATCTGTGTTGCAAAAATATCAGGTCTTATATAGGAGGTGGGGTGATATTTGTGCAAAAACAGATTTCTTTGTACATTTGAATTTAAAATAAACTAAGATTTTTGAACTACTCTTCACTACATTTTGAAGGCAAATTTTTTGTTTCATAAAATTACCCCTCTTCCCACCTTTAAAAATCTCTTTCGTGTGTGCAAAATACTACGATATGGCTTATGTCAACTGTTGGAAATATTTTGACATAGTTCTTGTCAAACTATGTCAAAATTATGTCAAAAAAGGATTCATGATTTTGATATGTTTCCATTTGTGTCAAAAATATACTTTTGACATGATATTTGACATGTCAAAATTGTATCAAATTGATGCTATGTTCGTCAAAATATGTCCAAAAGAAATTTGTATTTGACATTATTTGAACTATGAAAAATTGATTGTCAAAAAAGTGTTAAATGGCATTATGTCAAAATTATGTCAAAAGCAATCATATTTGACATACTTTTGGCATTCTTTTGACATAAGCAATATGTATATTTCAAAAAAAGATTGGGTACTAAAAAATAATAAAAACAGATGGGTACAATTAATTAAATGTAAGAACATAACGGACTCCCAGATGCCAAATGGCTATAAAGTAATTAATATATAAAAAATTCATTTTTTTTCAAGAAATCGTTGGGCATATATGAAGATATATTTTGATTTATGCTGAAATCGTGCTACAACACATTTGGACATAATCATTCCCTTAATAGTGTTAAATCGTAAAAAAACGACCACTAAGTGCTTAGTTTTAACCTAAAATCTCTGCCAATTTGGGAGCAAATCAAAGTTCTAAAGCTCAGAAATTATTTTATACCCATTTATTGTTCTAGTAGAGCTACAAAACAGACCCAAAAGTTTTATCATTAGGTACTCTATAGTAATCCATATTTTAAATTGTTATCTAAGGGCCCTATATGTTACTCATAGGGCCCAATTAACCAAATATCAACCTATTAGGTAAATTATAAAACAAAGTTCTTCTTTTCTATCTCTTTAGATGTTTCGAATGTTATACAATTGTTTGGCATGATATTTTTCTATGTTTTAGTATTAGACAATACCTTCCTTAAACAATACTATGATTTATTTATTTGGCTTGTGTGCCAAAAACAAATGCCATCTGAAACATACCCAAAGTATGGAGGATTAAAAATTATCCAATATCGTAAAGTAAAAAATCTTGATGCAAAGGCCCCTGACGTTGCAACAAATGGATAGGTACTAAAGTAAGTATCAAAACTCCAAAACTTGAGAAATGTATAATAAATTCATGGTGTTAAGCCAATATATGACATATCGAGTGCGACGTAACTTCAAACATCTAAAGAGAAAAAACTCATTGTATTTACTTTAGTTTAGCTGTCTTTTGCAAATGCCCTGTAACTTTTGCTAGGGTAGGGTGATATTTGGTGACAGTGGGCCCCTGTGAGCAATATAGAGAGCCCTTCGATTACGAATTAATATGGAGTACTTAGAACACCCAATGATTGCTACAGCTTTTGGTCAGTTTTTAGCTTACTTACGATAATGGGTAAATTTGAGCTTAAAACTTTGCTATGCTCCCAAATTTGGCCATAGAGTTGGGTAAAAACTAAGCAATGGAATGGCCTTTTTTTTTACAAATTTACCTAAGGGCAGAATTATGTCAAAAAATGTTGTAGTTACTGATACATTTGAACAGAAATCAAAATGTATCATTCATAGATGGCTAATAAGAGTTACCTGAAAAAAAAAAAAAATTGATTTATTACTTTAGCCAATTGGCGTCTATGGGAGGTTCAACAGCAAATCACAGAGTGTGCATTTAATTAATTGTACCACACCTGATTAATAACCAAACCTATGTGAAGGACTGGTTATATATAAAACGAAAATGCATGGTAAATTTCGAAAAAGGGAGTCATGTACACGACTCCACCAGAGCCTACACTATTGTAAAGCTAGTAAAATGTGACATAAATTGGCATAATTTTATCAGAAAAAATACTAAGTTAGATTTGATTTACATTTGGCACAGTGGAAACTTTTCAAAAGTGTCTAAGTAACATTTGGAGGGATTTGTGTCTACACTTTCAGGTGATAGTTAGATCCAAAACCCATTAAGAACCAGCGGGACACGTGCTGTGCACGTCTATGATATTGGAAGAGGAACTTCCATTTGATATTGAGAGTTCCACAGGAAATAGCTGCATTGATTCAGGGGGATAGGTATGGATTGTATGTGTCCTCTCACAAAATGAATTGAAATCAGACGGGTTTCTGGAAATGTCACAATTGGTGTTAGCAAAGAACTCCCGTAAAAGGGGTATCTATGTTGTCGGGAATGAGTTTGGCAGGGGGGAAAGTACTCACAGATTCCATAGTTTCCCAGGTGCCCTGTAAAGTGGATGAATGTGATGAGGAAATAGACAGTTTCCAGCATGTGCAGTAGTAACAGGTCAATGACCAGAAAAGCATCACAGGAAAACAGGTGAGCAGGTGATGAGTCAAAATACTCAAAACATATAGGACGAGCACGAGGCTGACTTGTCCCAAATTATGAGGATATTTTTCTCTCAAGTTTTAGAGAAATTTGGAGGTCATCCTTCCCTCTTCAGGGGAGACTAAAATTCCCTGTTCGTGAAAATCCAGCCCACTGAGCACAAACAAAGTGACAAGCTGGGAACCATGAAAAATCCAGCCGGTGGAGCATGATAGAGTTAGGGACTGTAAAGGAGACCCGTTAAGCCATGGCAAGCTGGTAAATTGAGCAACAAATGACCCCCGCACTTAGGGACGTTAGGTGAGCGGGCATGACACAAACAGGAAAGCCGAGCAATCTGTATGTTTCTACAAGCAAAAATGGTGTCCTCATGAGAAAAATTGCGCGCACCCGATGCACCTGTAGATGAAGATGGAGGTGTGCCATCAAATTGTAGGGCCAAAGGTTATACCTAGGGAAGTGATAGGCATAGCCCACAATAGTCCCATGGCAGGACACTTAGATGTGAGACAGAAAAAACACATGACAGAATTAGAGTCATTTTTGGTGGCCTACACTCAGAAAAGAGTGTTGAGTATTGTAAGACTGTCACCAATGTCAAATCGGTGGGAAGCCCAAATCAGAAAATTGATACTGCTCCATTGACAACCAATACCAGGCATGGGATGAGCCAGTTTAGTAGGGTGTAAATAGATTGCGTAGGACCACTTTCAAAGACAAGTCAGGAAATCAGTTATTTACTACATATGTGTGATTCCACAAGATTCCCTGCGGTTACCCTGAGAATTATAGGGCACAAAATATAGTTTGAAAGCTCACAAAGTTTTACCATAGTAGGCCTTCCAAAATCAATTCACAGTCTGATTGAAGGATCAATTTCATGTCAGGTTTGTTCAAAAAGTCATGGACCAGTTACGGAATTTCCCAGTACAGTTCTTCAGCATACCAGCCAGGGGGGCGGATCCCAGGGGGCCTAGAAAGGTACCCCCAAAAATTGGAAACCAATAATCAAAACATATTGTTTTGAATTGAGAGGGATTGGGTGAGGGGAGTTCATCTCTTGTTATTTGCTACCAGGGGTCATTAGGGATTTGTTCCATTGACGTGGTTGTTTGTTACAAAGTAAGGGGCCATTGAAACTATTGAAAAGAAAATGTGGTTGTGTGAAAATCTTGAGTGAATTTGTTAGAATATGTGTCTCAATTTCAGACACAGGCTCCAGAGAGCCACCAGAATTTGCCCAAACAAATCTCAAAACAGGAACCAGGCAAAATGAAAAATGGTATGACCCAAAGATGCAGGAAAAACAGAGTATTCAAACCAGGCGTGACAAAGTTTGGACCTTTTCAATACAAGGAATCCTTTGCAAGCAAGTATTCTGGACCATTATGAGATTGAGAACAAAGGGGGACTGACTATGTGTGATCCAAACACAAGTGTAGACGTAAAAGTCAGACAGGTTATGTTCACATTAAATATGGCAAAGAGTATAATGAAAGAGGTGATGATGACATAAGCTGCGTGTTGAATGTCAGTCAGTCAGTGAGAGGTGTGCAATTGATGACATCACAGAGTCAGTACGGGAACAAGACAGACACTGTACAACACAGAAAAATGATTATGGTGTCCAAGTTCATACTTGACATACTTGCCAATTTAGACAAGAAACTAGGTCAACTCCCAGAAAGTCAAACAAGGTGAATTGAAAGAGGAATGCATGAGGGGAGGGGAAAAACCATTTCCGATGTAACCAGTGAGACACATGTCATACACCCATGACATTGATGATAGGTGATCCGAGCCTATGAAAAGACATCCTTATAGGGTTGAATTCCAATAGTGCAACATCTCAGAAAATGAGGTGAATACATGTTTAGACAATGAAATATAAGAACATAGAAATAGTGAATGGAGTGTTCCCATGTATTTGGTTCCCCAAACCCGATGGTTCATTTCGTTTGTCACAGATTTCGGAAAGTCAACTCTGTTCCAAATCGGACTCAATCCGATCCACGGATTGATGATTGCATAGATAGAGTGGAAATGACCAACTTTGTTAGCAAATTGATTGTGGAAGGGGGTAGTTGGCAAGTCCCCTCACTGAACGTGGCAAAGAAATTTCAGCCTTTGGTACCCGATGACCTATTCCAATACAAAGAATGCCTTTTGGTCTCAAACAATTCGGGCGCACATTTCAGGGATTAGTGTGAACAGTAGTGTTGCAGGACTACAGACATAGAAAATTGTGGATAAGCCTATGTGGATTATCTCCTTGTTTGTACAGCGAAATATGGGAAGAACCATTGAGACAGCTACCATCATTGTTTGAGAAAATATCTGAAGCAGGTTGACTGGAATCTGGTGGATGAAAAGTTGAATTTTGCCAGGCAAATATCAAAATTAGGGGCATGTTGTAGGACAAGGGCAAATTGGGCAATCACTGCAAAAAGTTGAAGCAATGAGAAATTCACACACCACAAAGTAAAAGCGATCTAATGGATGTTAGGTATGGTCGGGGGTATTGAAGAAAATATGTCCAAAATTTCTCAGAAATTTCTCAAGAAGTTTGAACAACATCAGAAAAACTACTAAACCAATTGACCAACGGAATGTTTGCATGCTATTGTTTGCAAAATCGTGGAAGTGCTTAATTGAAGTAAACAGTGCACAAGGTCTAGTGTTCACGGATCACAATCCGTTGATTGAATTTTATCCACAAGATGAAAAACAGTAATCAAAGACTTGTCAGGTTGAGTTTAACGCTACAAGAATACAATCCGGACATAAGACATATCAAGGGAGAAAAGACAATGTCTTGGCAGATGCCTTGTCCAGAGCTCCCGAGATACCACTAAATATTTTTTGAAGAAATTTAATATTACAAACGTGTAATATAGATAACAAAGGTGTAAAAATGTACACTGTGTAAACTGTGAGAGTTAACACAAATGGTTTTTACGGTGTAAAACCATACTTTGAAAATTTTCATTTCATTCAAATTTTCTTGTAAGGGGGAAGATGTTATATTACCCTCCAAATTTTTATTAAAAATATTATTTTCTAATTTCGATTTGAGAAAAGATTTCTCACAGGAAGGAAAAAAGTCTTTGTTATGATAAAAAAAAGCAGGGGATTCCCAAGATGTAAATTTAGAACCTGAGTCAACTTATTTATGCTTAAGATCAAACTGTGATGATTGGGGATTTCCCCATGTGAAAGATGCATTTAGATGATGTAATTTTTGTGAAATCTGATTGACAGTGCTAATTATTACCCTTGCTGTTCCACGGGACTTGGGCTGTGACCCCATATTATACCTCCCCATCATTCTTTTTTTTTTACCCTTTTAAAATTCTGCATCTTGTGTTTTTATGGTTCTGGCTGCTTATTTAGTTATTCCTGTAAATTTCAGTTAAAATTTGTCATACACCTTTTGGCACATTTTTAAAAAAAAATGTTGGTAGATTTTTCATTACACTATTTTTCCCATTGGTTATAATGCTTTTTGTGTATTAACTCTAACAATGTATGATGAGTCAATTTCATTATATGTGTCAATTGGTGGTTATATAACAGTCCAGAATTATCATGGCTTTCTTCAGGAAAACCAAGGCTTCCATGCAGCCCTCATTTCAAAAGTATTTAGGGTTTTAGAACTTGCCAAGAGAAGATCTCGTGTGGGTATCCATGAATCATCCGTCTCTTTATCATCATTCGTTGTGGGTCTCATCGGGCATTAAATACATTGTGTCCTCGGTGGTGGTCACACAATGGGCGCGCTATGATGGGGGCATTAGATTGAGTCCCTAGTGAGTTGTAGTAGATGGTCCCTTAGTCATTTATTTATGCTCTATTTGTTTTGATCTGTTTTCGGGTAAGGACCTCAAAATATATCATACACAGGGGATTTAATTGGGTGATCTTTATTGTATTATCTTTGGAACCACCCGGATTCTTGAAAATTTGGCGGTCGCCATTCGCATTGGCTCTTGGGATACACGTGAGGACTTCTCTGCTGGCACACAAGATCAAGCTCTTTGGTTACTTATGGTTGTGAGGTAATGGCCATTGATATTCACGTATTTGTGTGTTTGTGGACTGAATTGCTATGTTTTATGTTTTTAATCATATTATGCAAATTTATCACCGCCTGTTAAATTTTCTTGCTATCAATCATGGTTTTATTTAGAAAATCTAGGCTCATAGCATCCAACCCAACAAAAGTCAATGACATTTTTTTTTGTGGACTACATACGATCTCAAGCTGTTTCGCGTGATTTATAGTGTGGGGTTCATAAGGTCAGGTGTTTTGGGTTTGGGGCACAGCTGTACGTGTTCAGGTTGTTTCTTTATGTGTACGCAAATATCGATTTACCTTACATACATATTGTTGTTGGTTTTTATCTTGTAATCTAAAGGTGTATGACCAGAATTGGTAGGTTCCCTTGTTCCCCCTTTGAATTGTGTTCGTATACACTATCACCTCTAGTTTTTATTCTTTAATTTTCAGTGTTTTCATTCTTTATGTCACAGCCTCACATGGACGGGTTAATAAATTACCACCTTGATGTCCACGGGGCCTTGATACAATTGTGCCCTTCTATCCTCCCCCTTGAAAATGATCTCATGCTTTTTATGGTTTCTGGTTATTACACATTTCTTGTAAAGTTGGTCAAAACACTTTAAAGACCCATTGTCATAATTCAAAACAAAAATATGCCCGTTATGATTTTCAAATACCCAGTATTTCCCATGTTGTATTGATGCTTATTGTGGTTCTAAAGCAAAAATAGTTATTTTTCCAAATTTAATTATATGATTATCGTCATTATTTTTTATGGTTATCATTATTAATTATTTTTATTTTATCATTATTTTTAATTTTTTTAATTTTTTTAATTTTTTTAAAATAAATTGATTGAAATGAGGGATAGTGTTATTATTATTAATATTTATTAATACTTATTTCATCTTATTATTATGATTATATTATCATTGATACTGTATTTTTTTGTTATTTGTGGTTATTTTTATTATACTTTTCGCGATTTCCGCATTTTATTTTTTACTCGTACATACTTTCCTTCCTGGGCCACTGTATATTCACAATTGTGTGTTTCTTCTTTAAGGGGGTTTTGTCAATCAAACTCTCCAAGTAAATTTTCGTGTGTTTTTTCTTATTGTTTTTTTTATTTGTTTCTGTTTGTAAGATTAAGTTTGATGTCCGCACCACCTTTCCTTGATAATGTGTAAGCCATTCTCAGTTGATTACGTTTAAGCCAGTTCATTTGATACTTCAGTACATCCATCTGAGACCCCTGATTGTGCAGACTTTTCCAGCTCTAAAATTATCCCGTGTAATACTACACCATCGAAAATTCGATTACACTATAAACCAAACATCAATACATGCTGATTTCTTTCACTATTTCATTTAAAAAACACAAAGTCTTACTAATAAACTCGATGCTTTGTTCAACTTCCTGTCCTTACATAACATTTTGACATCTATGGTTTTTAAGAAAACCTGGTTTCATATAACACGGATCGTTAACCTAAGCTTGTGGACTACTAACCGGAGATTTGTTAAACCGTGAAGATCGCCGAGGGGGTGGTGGTGTTATCCCTTTTTATCAAATCTGATATAAACTATATCATCGTCTGATTGTATTTAGACTGTACTGATTGAAATTTCACACCAACTCTTCTACACTTGTTATCGGATTGTTTACAAAAACATGAAATGTTGTTTTCCATTGATTTCCTAACCCAGCTTGGTTCCTCTTAATATAAAATCTCAAGGAGAAGAAATATGTGAGTTAAAGGGGCGACTTTAATCTTGATTTATTAAACCACTGAAAATACTACTTAAGTCAACGATTTTATAAAACAGGTTACTCATACGACTTTGTTCCTTGAATCGACGGGCCAACGGCGGTTAGGCGCGGCGATAGGAGAGGGGATATTTGAAAACATTGATCGATAACATATTTACTAATGATATTCTTGCTTATATAACTTCAGGTGTTTTGATCAAGATCTTTCGGATCATTTTCCTATTTTTGTAACACAACAAATTGCCAAAAATACAAATTGCACTCAATCATTACATCTTATTCAGAAAATCCCGGCCTTTAATAAACCCACAATATAACGGTCTTTAAAAATGCGGCTTTTGTCATCATTATTGCAATTTCTTCTCAATACATTCTGACAAGGAGGCTCTACAACAAAATTTAATAATAAAGTTACTGAAACTTCTTGATATCATTGTCCATAAGATTAAACAAATTTCAAACGCAATACACCTAAAAAACCATGGGTCACAGCCGGTCTAATTATTTAGATCACTTAAAACTAAAGAAAGCTTGTATTCAAACCTCTATACTTCCAAAACCCAATCCTGATAATCAACTAAAAGACAATAAATACCCGTAATACTCTAAACCTACTTCTCCGTCTTTAGTAAAAAAAAATATATCACCACTAAAATTCAACAAATAAAAATAAAACTAAGGAAATGTGGAAAATCTGAAAGAATCGGTGGTAGTAATAAAAACCTCAATTTCCTGTTTTCTTTACAAAGACAAATGGAGAAACACTAGAAACCACTATCTGATAACAAAAGTATTGATGAGGGCGTTGAAACACTTTTTTGCAAAGATGGTGCCACACTTGCCAACAAAATCGGAACCCTCTGATAACAAAACCTTATACGACAACAGAAGTGCCATTCTAGTAGTTTTTTTATACATCCTACATCTCCTGGTAAATTTTAGCAATGAACATTTAAACTAAAAAATAGTGACAGCAGTGGTATTGATGACATAAGCAATAATCTTTCTAAAACAAATTATCCCTTCAATTGGAGCGTTCCTCTATATTTTTAAATTGTCATTTACGACTGGTGTTGTGCCTTCCTTACCTCAAATACAGCCAAAGGTAACGCCAATATTTAAAAGGCGATAATAAAGGATTTTGCAACATTACAGGCCTATCTCAATTCTCCGTGCAATTTTGAAACTACTAGAAAGTGTTTTACACACGTATTTTATTTTATAAATAGTCACAATATCCTCACACCTCATCATATTTGGATTTAGGCCAAAAAGAGTCAAACTAACATGGGAATAGAACACGATCTCATTGCAAAATAGCTAACAATCTTGATACCAAAAACTTAACACAGCTGGTATGTTCCAGACCTTAGACAGGCCTTCGATACCATCAACCACAATATACTTCTTCAATAAATGATATAAATGGTTCAGGGGTCTTTGCTAAGACTGCTTCGGAGTTATCTATCTGTAGGACAGAACGGGTTCTATTTAATGGTACCCTTTCTAGTTCAGTTATGTCACATGAGGTGTGTCCACAAGGGCTCGATTTCTGGGTCCCTATATTATTGCTTTAATACATAAATGAACTTCCATTATGCCGACACATACCTTATTTGTTTTATTTGAAATGACACTAAACATTTTCTTTTTCACATGACCCGAAAAAGTTAGAAGACACCAATTAATAACGAGCTCTTGACCACATTTCAAACTGGTTTTTCAAATTAAATAAACTGAATATAAAAAAAAAAAAAAAAAAAAAACTATATAATTTTTAAAAAATAAACACAGTAACAAAACCCAACAGTAAACTTAAACATTTAAAATGATGGTACAGCAATGCAACAAGTGCCAGTACTAAAATTCTTAGGTGTTTCATTGATTCTAAATTTATGTGGATTCACAAACACAGCATATTTCTAATTATATCTAAATAATGGTTAGTCATACCGCAAAGTTCGCACATACCTTTTTCATAGAAATTTTACATATTTGTTATAAACTTCTCTTGTATTACCATATTTTTCATACGGGCAATTATGTGATCTGGGCCCGATCCAGCTAATTTAGCTCGATTTCTTTGTTTTTGCTTCAAAACGGGATCAGGTCAGGCACACCAACGGATCCTATATTGTCACTTTAATACCTAAAAATATATGCTATTTAAATATCTTGCAATCTTCATGTACCAGCATCATACCAAACTTTTACCAAACCACATCATTGATGATAATTCTTAAATCCGGCTAATCCGTTACATGATTATGATGAAACGAGGAATGTAAAACCCAATTTCAGTAAATACTAAAACCGGGCTGATGGTAACACGCCTGCATCCCAAGGCCATATATGAGTTGGCAACAATATTCCTCCCTCCTATCAAAAATCATCTTCCCTTGCTATTAAGCAAAGATGACGAAATTTTACATAGGATGTTATTCTACATGATTCTGTATATGGTTATGCACATTTTCACGGGGTACTATTCCGCGTTTCATTTTCCTGTCGTGGTCGAATTTCATATACAGGGTTTTGGTCAGAATGATAGTACCCACTTCCTATATATTATTGTCTTGGGTGCTGCCCAGCCACTAGAAATATCAGTCATAAAGGGGATAGGGAGAGCCGAAAAGTGCTGTTAACGTTAAAACGAAAAGTGCATCAACTTTTTCGACGTGTTCTTTGTCAAAATGGTAAACTACATCAATACACCAAGCAGAATAAACAGAAGATGCATAATCAGTGCCATGGGGGAGAACAGTGACAGTTTTGTATCACCCCCGTGTGAGCACAAGGCGGCAACTATGACAGCCAACGCCACATGCTGAACAAAAATGGGATTATTTGCTCTTTAAAGGAAATATGTTCATATTTGCATTATTTGGAAAATTTGGTATGGATGGAAAGCTTAACGGGTCCAGGAATGCAAATAGAAATTGATGTGGTTGTTGTGTCAAGTTAAAGCGGGGCTGGAAAGCATTCCATATTGTGGTGTTGTGATGACATCAATGGGGGTGCTATTGATTTTTGAGAGGAGGTAATAGAAAATCAGGTGATCTGGCTGTGAATCTAATTTCATGACACACTGACCTGAAAAATCAATAATGACACTAATGAGTCAGGTAGTGAGATTCTTTTTTTCTGGCCCTGGTTATGAGAAATGGAATGTCCCCAAAAGATTTGGAGTTAGGTTTATCATCTCAGTCCCTGGGACCTTGACGTAGTAACGTAGATTAAATATAATCAAAATAAGTTGAAAAATTGTCCACATTTGTTGAGTATTTGCCCTTTTAATTTCCGCCCAAATAGTACTCGAAAACAATTCGACAAATCCACATCGCAGGCAAATTGGTGACGTCAAAGTGATGACATCCATAATTTGCGTCGTTGTGACCATCATATCGCAATGTGCACTTTCTATACTGCGATCGATGTGTTTTTTCTATCAATATAATACAACACACGAAATGAAACAAAATTGTCCATTCTGTAACTATTTTCACATTTTATTATTACTTTCATTAATCCATCCATCAATATTACAGTTTCAGCAATACCAATTCGAGTCAACACAATGTTTTGGTCATCACGTTGACGTCACGAGGATAGCAAATTGGGCGCTTTTGATCAATGAAGCCGTGGCGAAAAATCCGCCCGTTTTCTTCGTATGTCAAAAAAGCAAAAATTAAAATGCTCTATTTTGTTAATTTTACATCAATTGTATTTTTTTTTTCGGTAATTCGTGATGTATGTACATATAGTTTTATATGTAGTCCAACTGATCCTTGACAAAAATCTTGACATATTTCCTTTACACATTTAAACCACAGGAATTAATAATCAATTTGACTTGCTCAAATGCAACTGGCTTTTATCATATTTGTTGGCGGGCTTCCCATACCTGCCACCCTCCCCCCCCCAGACTTTCACATTATCTTTCACAGTGTACTCTTTCTATATTTCAAATGTATTTCACATGCTTATCACATATATTTGATATATAGCCCCTTGATTATTACTCTCGTTTTTAATTTATAATTGTCCTTCAATCCGCGTGCATCAAATATGATCTAGTAAATGTACAACCCTGTTTTCCCACTTCTGTTTTTAGTTTAATTAATAATTTCCGGGGAGTGCGTCCATATTGATCCGGCAAAGTAACATAATAATATGTAGCTGATTATATTGAAGATGATTGCAATCAATTAGGGGATCAACCGCCTACACAAGGGCTGAATAGCCCAGTTGGATGGTCTAATATTAATTTGCTCTAATATTCTTTTGCTCTAATATCCGTCTGGTCAATATCCATCTCGTTTAATATTACTGATCAATACCAGCCGTCGAATATCCATCTTGTTTAATCCCATTAGGTCCTAATATCCATCTTATATCTAATTGACATCCTGTCTAATATCCATGTGGTCTATAGCTTTCCTAACTATACCTAATATAAATTAACGTTCAAGATCAATTATTTTTGGTTGAACATCGAAATGAATCTCCATAGTTACAGCATCTATGATGCAATCGTTTTGGCAATAACAATTTCAATGCTGACAATCATTGGAAACTACCTTTGTGATTCATTTTTTTTTTGGCAACATAGCTGAAATTTCTCACTCATCTATAGTAGCTTTGCTCGACATTGTTCCCCGAAACAAAGGTTACATAGAGGAATAAAATAGTAGTTTAATCAAACCAATGGAGGGTAATATACCTCAATATGTAACTTTTATCTTTTATTTAAGGCCCAAAACAAATTTTGTTAGGAGGAAGGGGGCATGAATAATTAAAAGAAAGGAATTGTTGATCATTCCAACGATGTGTTTAGTGTTTCACTTCATCATCAATTAACACTCATTTTAGGTGGTTATGTCAGATCATGCACACATTTTAGAGTGTTTATTGATGTGTGAGGTAGATAAAGCAATATTAAAGGTGCAACGAGAGATTTTCAAATACAGTGTTCCTGAAAAAATGTGAACATTCTGATTTTTGCACTGTGGTAAAGCTTTCTGTAAAAATATCCCTATCTGAAGTGATTACTTATAAATGTTTGTTTGGTACAAAAAAAATTTTTGAAATTTACTAATTTCCTAAAACGAGCAAATACGAAATCCCAGCCTCTGTTTTCTAATTGAATCTATTGAGTGTCTAAAATCTATTTGAAAATCACTACATATATCACAGACAATATGGTGATTTGAAATCTCTCGTTCATGCACCTTTAATTGCTCTAGATCCGGGGAATGGTGAACTCTATTGACAGGCCTTTGGTCTCTGTATCATCTCGGGCAATATATTTCCCAATTTCCCTCCGTAGGAGCAGTTTCAGTATTGTATATTTTCTTAATGTATTTGTATGCCTTCCATCAGAAAGAAAAGAAGCAGTGAACCCTATATCTAAAAATAATGGTCAAAAGATATTTTTATTTTTTTCAGCACTAACAGTTGTCATGGATGCCTGGAATTCGGGATACGATGCACAAATAAAACGGCTGCAGAATCAAACTAGAATAAGAAGTATTTTTATGTTAAATAAGGAAGATTTTGAATGACAACACTTCAGTGGCATTGAGCGTCGAAGTCAAGACCACACCGGAGGAGGCCTTTGATAGTATGTGCCTGAAATTGATGATATGATACAGATACCTGCAGTGCTTTGGATGATGAAGTGTCTAATGGGAGCACACCTCTTCTTATTGTACCCGCTCATTAATGAGGGTAGTTTTATAGTAACCGCCAAATAGGTAAGTAAATTATTATGCTTGCGGACGGGATTTTAAGGGTTCACTTGCTCTAAGCTGTTCTAAGGTCTACAGCCCAAAGCGCAATACAATACAATCATCAATTTTTTTATTTTCCATCAAGCACAAAATTATACACAGGAGTTAAAAATAAATAAAAGGGATGGAGGAGGTACAACGATAGGCAAAGCAGAAAATTATGCACCCCCTTGTTGCAAAACCTTAACAACAATGGACATTACTTTGCACAGAAAAACTTTACCACATTACACAAACGGACTGACGTTTACATTTAGCCTCACAATAATGCCATAATAACGGTATACTAGATGTAGAAGAGGCAAACATAAATACATAAACATGATTATAGTTACAACTACCTACGATTGAATATAGTGGGGGTTTCATGCATAAACACAAGGTATGGTTGACATACAAACTCTATTATAGTACAAAACTGCAAACTACTTTTTTCTTTCTTTAAGGAATGCCGTAACTTTTTCTTAAATATTAAATGCTGGTGACATTTGTAATGTCTCTTGGTATTTGGTTTTCCACAATCTAGGTCGCATATGAGACAATAGATTTTGTTTTGTGCAGCTGATAATTCTCTTTAGCTCTTGTTATTATAATTGTGAATATCTTTGTGTCTTTTATACATATCAATATCATCAAAGCTTTAGGAACATAAAGCAACCCATATTTATACATAAACAGGGCCATTTCTCTTTTATTATCATAAGACATAGCACTACACTTAAATTTTTAACAATGGTTTTGACTGACTTAAATATGGCTATTCGGAAATAGTCTAAACCCTCTTTTGAAGGAGGTAAATTTTGTTCAAATAGTTTTACTTTGAATTCACCCAAAGTAAATTCCATAATTTATGTATGGTAAAACACTGAACAATACAATTGTTACAAGTTTTTTTCCTGGTAGAAATGCTAAACATTGCATTGTCAAAACCCCTATATTTTTGAGGCAAATAATTACCACCCTATAATTTATTTGTTGTGGCCATGTTTCCTTCCATCATACAAGACCAAGAAATTTTCGCTCTTTTAACCCGAGTTAATTTGCAACCTTCTAATTGTATGTTTGACATTCTGTCAATATTCTTAACTATGTCTTGAGCTAAATAACATTAAAGTTGGTCTTATTTGGCATTCAGTGAAAGTTTATGGCTTTAAACCATTGCTGACCTCTTGTAATTCTCTGTTTAACTATTTCCATAAAAACATGAACATCTTTGTGGAATACAATCCAGTAGTCTCGTCGGCCAAAGAGAATAAAGGGATAATAATTTGGAAGATACAATATCATTCTAAAATAAGAAATTAATAAAGGGTCTAAACTTGATCCTGCGTTACCCACATACAATGGGTTTTGTTTTCCCAGAAATTTCAGAATTATATGATACAAATTGTTACCTTTCAGTCAGGGAAGACCTCTAAAAGAAAGCCATAATATATAAATTTATGTAATAAAATAGATGATTCGTAGTTCAAATGATTTAGATAAAGCCTAAAAATACTAGCTGTGTTACTTGTTGTTGATCATTTGCATGATTTAAATCAATTATAAAATCCAAACAGCCATGTAATGGAATGATGACTTCGAAAACCCGTCTTGTTTTTTATACATACTTTGTATTTGTTCGAAAAGTTCATGCATCTATTAGAGAACTAAACGTTCCAGTAATTTAGAAAAACGGGTAATCACTGACACAGGTTCTATAATTTCCCAATGATTCAGGCTTACCTTTTTATATATTGGATAACTTTGGCAATTTTCAGATCAGTGGGTACTATACCAATTTACATAGGATGTGTTACAAATTATTTTTAACGGGTTTGTGGGATCTGTTATTATGAAACCATCCTTTACAAACTCGTCACACTGATTTCGTCTTCTACATCTCAAGATGTTCATTAAAATTCTCCATGTGTTTCTCCATATTGTATTTTTCTTTATCAGTAGTTCAGCGAAATACCCTCTTTTGCAAGTCGAAGTACGGCGAGGTTAACCTATTACGATACACTTTGTACATTTATTTTAAATTCATTTGGTTTTCGAAGGGACTTTTATACAATAGATTTTTTGTTCTAATCGATTTCATAAGACCATTTTGTAATCCAGGTGACCTGGGAGGAATTTTTGATTTTCGAATTGGACTTAACCTTTGGAATACCTTCGTCATAGAGTGAGGCAATTTGTCCCTAAAATTTGTATAGATAATTGTACATTGAAGAGGAACAGACTGACTCCCATTTTACCTCATTAATTTTTGTTAATTTCTTAATGTTTCCTGGTTAAACGACGTGTTTCTTTGTCGGCACCAGTAAGACACATCGCTACGTTATACACATTCAAGTTAGTAGAATAAAAGATCGGGAAATGGTCGCTAATACCTGTTACCATAATTACCGAGATACATAGTTTGTATAAACAATGATGAAAATATTATCAATAGACTAGCGGAAGTTGATGTGATCCTAGGTTGGCTTGTGATCCCTGGTCCAAGGAATAAGATGAATATACTAAGAAATCCTGGGGGGGAGTGTTATATCTTCATTTAACAAGTTAATATTAAAATCGCCCTGAGATATACGATTTTTATTCCTCTTGTTTGGTTCCCTTGGAGAACAAATCATCAATAAACGTATTTAATTGCACCAATCACTTGATCTGGGGCTATAACCATAACAAACACCAATCACATTTATGTTCTTATAACCGTCCTATTAATTACTTTAAATAGGGTTTCAACAAAGTCAGGGTGTTTAACTTGAGATAAATCTGTACGAAGCTTGTATTTAAAGTCATCTTTAAATAAACAAACACCACTGCCACCTTTTGTTTTTACTATTGCAACATTTTCATGATTAATCCATTAAGATTAAAATACGCGGCGGATTTACTTTTAGCCACGTTTCGACGAGACCTATAATTTAAATCTATATCGCAAATATTGAGATGTCACAGTAGTGCCTCAAAGTTTTTTTTCCAACTCCGGACATAGCACCCAACAAAGAAGGTCATTATTTGATATCATCATCGGTATCTTTCAAATTATTTTCTGTATATCAGAGATTTATAAACGGTACACATTTATTGAGATCATTTTGAAACTTATTGGATTCAATATCAAATTATCCATTTATCAATATCAATCTCAGGTTGAATAAATGGATTTCCAAAGAATAATTCACTTCTGTGAAGAAGGATATTTCGTCAACATAATGGTTAAATGGTAGTCAATTACAGTGTTACATTTTTAACAATGCCATAAATTATTCTCTTTCTTTTTAAATTGTTTAATTTAAGTACTACAATTTTTGTGACATAACTATTACAACAATACACATAAGATTCTTTGATTCTTCTTGACACGCTTGAGGCATACGGAACAAGAACTTTGACTAATCACGCACCAAACAAGGAACAAAACACTGTTAAAATTTATAACAATATTAATAAAAAAATCACGTTGCAATTTGATTTTTATGCGGCCTACTCAATAACCTGCCGTACCACATATGCCAAATATCAACAATATTAAACACCATATACACCAAAGGCATCTTGTAAATTAAATGAGAATTTAATGCCATAAAAGGAAATGAATAGCCAGAACTGCAGTTTTAACACTTGAGCTCGGTTTGATAGCTATGAATCAATTTGTTAGGACCAGGGAAGTAGGACCACCATCTAATGGATCTTTTGCATCAGCATATCGATGACAGGGTCATTTAATTCCTGCTAAACAAAGCATAATCAACCAGTGGTCATGACCAGAAATCAATTATGGCTATCGGATTATTTCAAGTGATCAAATAGAGGATTAGAAAGAATACCAGATTATCCGATTATTCAAATAAGATCAAATTCACTCATGGCCAAGATTAGACATCAAATTCGCAAGCAATAATTAACAGTTTTACAAAAAAGATGTTGCAACACAGTCTTTTTGGTTGAAGATTTTTTATATCGATGTAATTTCATCATGAAAGATTAAAAAATTGATCACAGTTTAGCCAAATGCACCACGAATTAAACACAGAACGTTAGCAAGTACATGTATACTATTTAGCTTAACCAGAGCTCTGCTTAAACATGGCGGACATTGACACTGGCAAAGTATTGGTACAGCACAAACATTCGTTCATCAGATTAAATTTTAAGTTTGAACTAAATATTTTTCACTTGATTTATCGATATGGCGTAATGTAACGACGGCCATTAACTCTATGGCGTTACAATGAGTAAGGCGGTCCATCGCAACCCATTTAAAGCCACCACACAATTCATAAATCGCACACATTTGTTGACACTGTTTTGTCATTTAGCTTATCACTTACGATTCAGTCCCTTACTATTCCTTGTTTGCATCGCATGATAACCTGGGTAGCTACATTGCTCTTTTACTTTCTTCTAGTCGTTTGTCACGTTCAGTCGTTCCCTTGCCGTCTTCTTTCATTTTCACGACATACTTCCTCATCTGGCATATCTGAATGTCATTGACAGAGCGAATAGGAACACTGATGTTTTACCCGGTGAACGTTGGGAGAGATGTCATAATGTGGACCATCTTTTGCTCCAAGCCCTCAAAGCCATCCTTGATGTTAGGCGGCTTTATAGAGAAGTTCACTATTTTTCCTTTTGAGGAATCTTCCTTAATAGTATTCCAGTTCCTTTTAACCTTCCTTCTTTCTTTGATTACAGCATTACGTGACTGGTAATTTGTGAATTTCACAAGTATACTTCTGTTTTTTTCCATTCTGATAAGCCTTACCAACACGATGATTTCGATCATGTCACGATCATCCGCGAGATTCCCAATTTCTCATCCACTAGTTCTTTACAATCTCATTGTAAGCTCCCACTTTATTTTCAGTGATGCCCACTCGGCAGAGATTCTTCTGGAGTATGTTGTAGATCATCTACTCCTTCTGGTACTACAGATCCCGAGCATTTGGATTAACAGCGCGGTGTGATCCTGGCACCAGATACACATTTCACATACACATTCAACTGGTAATCCCATCACGACATTCACTTACCATTCCAACTGGTAAGCCAGCACGAACATTCACTTTACACACTTCAACTGGGGTCCAGCACGATATTCAATGACCATTCAACTGTGATCTAGCACAATATTCCAGATTAACACATTCAACTGGTTGATCGGGGCACATATTCAGATAACACCTTCGTTATTTGAGGAGATATCAATGTCGCAAAAGATTTTCTACGCGGATCTCAGCCTACTGAGTCCGAAAATTCCACTTTTTGAAAATCCGAAAAAAAATTGGATTTCGGAATTCCAATTTACACATTCGTTATTTGAGAGAATCGATGTCGGAATCGAGTTGCTACGCCGATCTGAGCCTACTGAGTCCGAAAATCCACTTTTTGAAAATCCGAAAAAAATTGGATTTCGGAATTCCAAAGTTACAACATTCGTTATTTGAGAGATATTGATTCGAACGAGTTTCTCTCATAAACGTCTACGCCGATTGAAGCCTACTGAGTCCGAAAATCCACTTTTTTGAAAATCCGAAAAAATTTGATTTCGGATTCCAAATTTACACTTCGTTATTTGAGGAGGATTCGATGTCGGAATCGATGTTCTCTAACGCCAAGCTGAGCCTACTGAGTCCGAAAATCACTTTTTTTTGAAAATCCGAAACACAATTTGGATTTTGGAATTCCAAATTACCCAATTTATTCCGTGAAGTGTTTCCTAATTCATAAGTTTGTCAGAAAAAAGTGTTTCAGCTGGGTCAGTTTAAAAAAAAAAAAAAAAATTACGGAAACTCCCATAATCACTTACATTTTGATGGTCTGACCGGCCTGCTTTTCAATAAGCTTTGAAAGAAAGGATAGATACGGGTCTGTAGTTCTTTGAGATTGTTACGGTTCCAAATGATGTTTTTTTTTATAACAGGTGTGGCAATAGAATATTTTAACTTGGTCTGGACAGACCGGAGCCCAGATATTCTTGATTACACAACTTATGAATAAGCAACGAAAAGCTAGGAACGGGATCTAGAGAACATATTACCTTTGTGGTGCGCTTTTTATGGCCTTATAGCAACATCATCATCACTCAAGACTTCAAACTGAGACAGGGTGTCGAGTACTAAACCACAGGCGAAGGGATGCCCAGTTTCACTTTCACCCTTCCAAGAGCCCGATAAAATGGCCATGATCTAGTTTTGTACAAATGCAGCAAAAATACTCAAATTCCTGTGGCGGATTCATGATTCGAATTGGCATTATCTTCTTCTTAGCAACTCATTACTCTCATAAAACAATTTTACATCATCATGTTTCAGTGCGTTTCTGGTAATTAAATCTGGTGCCAGGGATTACCGCGCTTGAGTTAACTTCTTATTATCCACACTAGTATTTTGTTTAATTTCATCAATGTCGCACTTCAAGTCATGTATTTCTCCTTGCAATTTCTCATTCCTTTAGCAGATTTTTCTCTTCACAACTTTCTGCTAGTATTCTTTTCCAGCGTACCGGCGTAAATTCAAGGCTTCCCATCCATTTGTGAACGATGGGTCTCCTTAATGTGTTGAAGAATGCGACATTTTTCAATTTGTTCGTAGTCCGTGTGTGATAAATCAAGTACAGTACGGCTATGGGGTCATCCTCTGTAGTGACCACGTATTATTTCATGTCAGTGGTCTGGTCAAGCCAATAGGCTATATTGATTAACGCATTTAGCGGAGTGAGTTGTTAACACTTCCGCTCGCCGTGAATCAAAATCAATTTTGTTCCTGCCTTTCCGATCAACCTTGTGTGGCTCTCAGATGCAGACATAGCCTAAACAGTAGTGTACCATACTAAGTAATTTAATTCCAATATCACAGCATAAAGCAAAAAATTTATATTTTCCGCAAAACGAAATGAAACGTTTAAATAAAAAAATACAAATTGTAATTCACTGAACTACATCATATGCATTGCATCATCTTACATTACCGCCATCATTGGGAAACTACCTATTTGCAAGTTTTACTTGCTCTATTTTTTGCAACAAAGCTAAAAAAAAACCAGGTTATTTCTATTACTAGCTCCTCTAGAATGATATCTGACTAGTCGTGTACCACGGTTCATGATAGTATGTTCGCAAACCTATTTTCTGAATTTAGGGCCTCTTGGAGAATCCATCAATAACAAAGTACTTTTCACCGTGAGAAATCCAATTCTCCCAATTAAAATTTGAGAATTAAAATAATATTTTTAATCACAACATGAGGCTAATATAACAATACCCTAGACCCCGGTGAAGGTGCTCCGGCACTTGCTTCGCTGAATGACCGGAAAGAATGAGAAAATTATTACTCGGAAGCTTTTTTACGAAAGCTTTTGGCATTTTCGCCCACCGGTGCAAAGTTCATTGGGGGTGGTGGAACGACCCCCCGCCCCCATTTGTAAGACGAGGTTAAAGTTTAGTTCGCTTCTTCGACTTAAAATCACTGAAAAAGACCGCAATGTGGTCCATTTCGCATTTTACCAGATGTCCCAAAATCGGAGACCACAATGCGAGAGGCGATAACATTCACGAACAAAATTGTCGTCTTCATTTTTTTTATCTAAAAATAGTGTTAGTTGACCCTATACGTTGTGACAATTCATAAAAATCCCATATTCAGTGGTTGCGATACACAAATTGAAAGTGACGCTGTCAGACACGGTTTTGGCCGATTTACGAGAATTAACTGTCCAAATGACCGTATGTGTTACATTTATGCATTTATAGTCTTGAAAACGTATTTTCTGTATTGCGTTTGGTCCAAAAACAAACTGTTTAAATAAATACAAACTAACATTTTGTGTAGCTAGTTTTGATTTTGGCTTTTATAATTCGACTCTGTTGGTGTTTGGTCTTCAACTAAATATTTTGATGCCTAATGCCTCTCTCTTTGCAAATATGCTCCACGTATCAAGTGTCAAGTTCTAAATGGCAGGGAGTGGTCTTGGTCCTTTACTAGATGTGTTTTCTGTATCAATGATGAATATGTCTGAGCAAATTAATTGGTTTAGCATGAAAGTAATTGCCTCAATATCCTGTTTTTAAGATAACTATAGGGGTTTCTACTTCATGTTCATCTGCCTGCATGATCACCGGCCAACGTGAATCGTTCTGGAAGTCTGGTACAATCAAACTGGGCCTTTCAAGTTGTCTTGATTTTCTCAAATGCTTCTGTCATTGCTCTGACCAATAAACGTGGCTTTGTCTTCATAAGATTGGTTTCGACATGCATTTCTGAGAAATTTGGACAGTATTTCTGTATACCCAACCATACCTAAGAATCTCATTAGATCTCTTTTGCTCTGTGCGATGTGGGGAATTTTTCCAATATTCACTTTTGCTGGTGGCTTGACCAATTGTCCTAAAGTATGTCCCAACTATGTGACATCTGTATGGCAAAATCATTTTTTCACCAAATTCACAGTCAAACCGAACTCTGATGCGATCTAGCGAATGATATCCTGAATGTCTTTGTTGATCGGTTAAAGATATTTACAATATAATTGCTAGTGCTGAATCTCTTCGTGCAAATCGTGATTGCAATACATGTGCCAGTTTTAAATACGTCGCATACATTTCACTGAGTTGCATAAATAATTGGTCAATGTCCCCCAAGGCCTGCATTAATGGCACTCTTCCTTCCTGGTTTTTTCATTAAACAGAACTTCCAATGTTTATTACATATCATCACCAGGATCGTAAGCAGTTCTCTCTTTGTTCAGGCATATGTCTTTACACTTTACAACTTTTGAAAACATTTTCACACCATACTCCCTGTTAAGAAGAGATATAGGCCAATTGCTAATATCAAATTCATTGTCGGTTAGAAATTACATCCTTCAAGCTTTGGATGTAATACAGGCTGTCTGCTTGTGCTTGACGTGAGTGCTGCCTTCAATACCTTAATGACCCTGATATTTTGATTAAAGCTTGAAAAACCAGTTTGGTATATGGACACACTACTCATGCCTGGTTTAGATCATATCTCACTGAAATATTACCCCGAGTATGGTTACCACTTTGTTCAACTGCGTACTGTTCCTCCGGTCCCCATTGTATCACAGTTAGGTTTCATACTCATCAATCGGGACTATATATTAGGAATCATGATGCCTTATCTTGCATCGTATGCTGTGACTACTACGCTTTTATGACGAGTTTGATATCCATATCTCCAGGTGATTTGTGCGGCGAATGCTTATTCGAAATTATCTGAACATAAACATATGGATGTCCAAAACCACATTCTCAGATGGAATCAATAAAGATTTCTTTGCTTATGACCCGTGTTTTGAAAAATTGCTTTCAATACAGTTAGATCTTGGTGACTATACTTCCATAAGATTTGGCCGTGTACGGATGAATTAAGTTGACAAAAACCATGTCTAGTTTTCTCTTTTCAGGCTGATGGCATCGTAAGGGATCTTCCTGTGAAAGAATTCTACATTGACAATGACGTTAGCCTTATGACTGTCATGACCTACACATGCTTCAGTTCTGTGTGCTTGTAAGACTGCTTCGTTGGACATTTCCCCTGTATTTTGAAGGTCTGCGCCCCGCCCACAAAAAACCCGGTTTTAGGAAAACAGCCTTCCGCCGGAACAATACCCCACAAATAATTAGTAATTATATACCCTCGTGTACACCATTGACATGAATTTTATCATAATTATGGCATTTTATAATGAGCCATTAATTAAGTAGTCACATAGGATAGATCAAATATTATGGTTACAGCTTTAAAACAGTTTGTCGTATTGTAGTGTACTTTGGGCTCTTTATTGTCAGATTAGGAGATCATTGAAGTACGATAGCTAATGGCTTTTTCTCCCCATCCGATTGAAGCCGTTCGGTGGAGGTGATGAAAACTCGGCCGATTCCAGATCTGCCGATCAAGATCAAGATCGAGATCGGCCATAATATTCTACAGGTGATGTAATATATGAATCTATCACGGAATATTTTTCGTTATATGTTAAAATCCAGGATTCTAGTTGGTTTCCTTAGAATAATATTTTCAATAAGAGTTTATATGGATGATCCTTGGGGACTGGATGAGTTTGTCAAACGGTCATAATTTGGATTAATCTGAGGATCCTTTGCATTGCTGCTCAGAATGACCTTAAGAGCAAGTTTTTGAAGGCGGGTGGGGGGGGGGGGGGGGGGGGGGGGGGGGTGGGGACCATCCAAAATCTCAAGTCCCTTGTATGCCCCCCTAAATATTTGAATCCGGGTTTTATACCTATACACTGAATTTGTAAGCTTGCCCTTCTCAACCTTTGCATCCTTTGCATTTAGTGAGGTCTACAGCATTCATGGGGTATGCCACTAAGTGGTTTGCTGTATAAGCCATTATAATAATTGCTGTTTTTTTCTGTCTCTTTTGCACCCACATCCTTCATGACACCTATGTAAGAAGCAACATGAAATAAAATACAGTTTTCTGTTTCAAAGGTTTGGACATCTTCTTATTAGACGACCCTACTGTTCCATTGTTACTACTCCGAGCTTTACATTCAAATTTTTGAAGGATTCATGCAGGGACACTAACCTGTGCTGCGATTTCAAAACTGTGGAAGGCGTCGAAGTAACATATCTTCGAACCATAAGCACTTGAAGATAACACGACCTGAGATCCTACACGATTGTAGACAGATCCACTCTTAAATGTGAAACTGGGTATTGTCGAGAATTTTTTTTATTTTTTTTAAAAAAAATATTTTTATTTTTGTGTATTCCCTGTCCAATAGGTTTGGCGGACAAGAAGAAACATACAGCAAGACCGCCAAACCATCACTCACACAGCAAACATGTGCAATACTAGGAACAAAACATAAAAGTACGGAAAAACTTATAACCTGATAACCCTGGAAAAACAAATACTAGTAGGAGATTTATCCCCGAAGGGATTTTTTTTTTACAATAAAAGCAACCAAAAGTACAACACGACTATCGAAGGAAGTCGCACTTGCCAGCAACAATCTAATGACCAGTTAGGTGACAATCATCCGAGAGCCGAAACCCAAACCACATACAAAGCCCCCCACAGAATTATTTGCTGGTTTGAAAATGAAAGTAAATTTAGTATTAAGGATTGCATTCATATATTCAGGGGTTCGTACCCATGTCCAATCCTCGAAACCAGAAAGGCCCAAGTGCCTGCACTCACACGTAGCAATAAAAAATAAAAACACTCATCTAATCACAATCGCGCAGGGACAGGAGAACAATGTTCCGCGTCCACTGCTGACGTCGTTCACACCCAAGCACATGGGTAATTTTCCCGGCGTTTAACTTTTTGGGGTTAACATCTCAAAAACAAAACCAAAAACTCCCCCCCCCACCTCCCCCCCCCCCTGTGATCCCTAGGTTTTATTAAAAAGATGCATGTTCCAACTTAATCACTTGCCCTCAGAAATGCATGAAAAAGAAAACATTATTTTTCATCGACTTGTGTGGTTAATTAAACGGAAATAATGTTTCACATGTTTTTTTTTCAAAAAAACGATCAAAGTGACCATCGATTATTTCCCTTTAATTTGTCAGACCACATCGATAAACTACATTAATATGAAGTGAAAGAAAACTATGGCGAAAAACTATAATATATGACTCAAACTCCTTAATCAATGAGGCCTTTGCCAAAAAGTCCATTGTTATGAAATTTCTGACACTGAGAGAGAGCAAACCGCCCAATTATTGTTTAAATTATAATAGTATTGAAGTTATTGTTTAGACTGGTAAATTTGTACTGTTTCAAGCAACTCTTGCTCTGTAAAGATTGAAACTTTGCAATAGTAATTAATAGGGTAAAAGTCAAGTCGTTGTTAGAACAAAAAGTATAGAACGTTGTCTCTGACGGTCTGAGTTACATGAAATTTGCTTACATCCAATTTTCAAATGACAAACCAAAACTCTTTTGAGATACGACAGTCCACAAACAAGTGTTGTATCGTTTCCGAGTGAAGTTTTACAAAATGAGCATAGATCATCTTGTACAATCAGCATCTTTACTAATAACGTCTTGTAGCAAGAATTCTGTGATTAATTCGCTATTGAAACCATCTTAACTTATCTTAACGTATCGACTGAGAACTTAAAATTTATATTGCATATTTCATTCCATTAATTGTCACTTATATTCAAATCCCTTTGCCATTTGTATTCTACAAAGGAGGGTAGCAGAGAACCTAACAAGATGTAGTAAAAATTCACTTTCTTTGTTTAAATAAGACCTCAACATTATAGGCTGGAAAGTGAAATATTTTTTTTCGGTAGGAAAAAAAGTTGGAATATGAAAATTAGCTTGTATTGCCCTAACAATACCAGTGTATTCCAGGTAGTTTGTTTTTATAGAGTAATTTTCAATAAATTAAACACTGACATAACAAGTACCATGTCTGTTAATAAATCATTCACAAAGAAAACGCCCATTTTTTACAGTGAAAAGAGTGTACGGGTGGACCCCCCCCCCATCAATTTAATTTTGTCATTCCACCAAAGATGTTGTTTGGCAATGCGATTAAAATCCAGTCTGATAATTATAATACCAAAAATAGGGCCCAGGCATACAGTGTATCCTACCAGAACTGATTTTTCAACGTAATTAAGTTATGATTTAAGTCTATATTTTCCAAACATAGAAAAGGTGTCACCTTTCAGATGGGTACAGAGATGCGAACAGTTGACCCATTTTGGTTACCCGAAGCTAGCCTCCTAATCCAAGTTACTTTCAGGGCATGAATATGCATTTCAAACATTTGCATTTTGCAAACCCCTCCATTTTCATAAGATTGTGACAATCTATGTCGCTTTATCTTGTCTGGTTTACCCTTCCAGATAAATGTAAAAATATCCCTATTTAAAGTTTTAATAAAATCATTACTTGGATTTTGGGGCATTTGGGCGATATAACTTATTAGGTAACACAAGGGATTTTACCACTACGACTCTACCTAAGACCGTTAAATTTCGTTTAGACCTCAGTTCTGCATTACATTTCTCATGGAGTCAGGTGCTTTTATTATAGTTGATTGGTAACATTTCGGGCAAATTTGTGTTAAAAGAAATACCTAAAGCTTAAAAAATGCCATCAAAGTGCCATTTTAGTTTCAACTTTCTACATATTGTTCCGAGAAGTTTGTTTTCCCAAGTTGCTAGTCTTACTTATGGCTAGTCTACAGTGTGTCCAATAAAAACACTTGGTGCCATCAGCCATAGTCTTGGAACAAACAAGAATGACTATATGGTTTAATTTTGTTGTTAGGTAAGATAGGATTGTTAAGAAGTTAATGTCCCTGAAACGTTCGTAAAGGTAGAGTCAATTTTTTTTTAAAGATACGGCCCCAGAAATCATTACCCGCAGGAACCGGTTTCAAACAATACGACGGCGCTGTACATTTTGCGCCCAGATCCACCAATATGAATCTTCAAGTCCAACCACCATTTTACGGTTTTACATTTTAAAATGCCTGTGCTAAACATATAACATATGTTTTTCCCATGGTATAACAGCTAATAAACATAATTTTAAGGTACACTTAATCAGAGTGGAATTAGAAAAATGTCTGCTCAACAACCACCTCGTATTGTCCAAATTAGACAGCATTGGATTAGAGCTAATCAGAGTGTAACAAGCAAGTTGCAACCCAACACAATTTATAATTTTAGGTAACGTGGATCTTGTCGCTGACTTAGTCATCTTATTATCTTTAATGTCTTTCAAATGTATTTTTATCACCAATAACTAATGTTTTTATCATTTCATTTGATAATATACAGTTTTTTGACACAGTAGAAGTTTGAGAATGTTGATCGGCAATCCGTTGGAATTGTATTTGCAATCTGTTTCTTCCGTGTCCACTTCTTGTCACTTGAAGTTACCAGCTCCTCATTTTGTAAAATGGTCCTGCGGGTTACTTGATTGCTTGATTACTAATTTGACGCTATCGTTATAAAATGTTCAGGGATATTAGCTAACACGCCTTTCTTACCGTACTAAAAATAAACAAATAGTCCAATGCTTTTCTAACTTAGTTCGACTGCACAAATGTTGCGTTTTTTATTGGTATACGCTGTATGGAAGATCCAGCTGGGGTGTTCAAATTAAGATCGCAACAAGATATTTGGCAGCGTGCTAATACAAGAGTCCCTAAAAATGGAAAACCCTGATTTTTGCACTGATGTAAAGAATTGGCGTCCATAAATACCCCATCTACAGGCCGTAGCAAAACAAAAACGCAACAAACTTCTTCCCATTGGTTTGTACTTTTGTAAAATTATACCACAATTAACTACTCCCTCTGAAAGCACAAAGCCCCCTCTTTCTCAACACGGCTTTCCAATGATAGGTAATTATTCATGTGCGGTCATTGATAACCAGATAATCATGTTTTTTTTTGCACAATGGACAAGTCCCTTGGACCAAGTTTCAATAAAAAATTCTATTCACTGCATGACTGAAGGCGAGAGAGGGAAAATAGGATTTGTGTTAGCATTACTTGAGACTTGGTCCCAAGCTCCTTTGCCAATTGTTTCAAAAAACAATATATATCCATGACCGCACATGAACAAATTACCGATCGTTGGAAAGAGGGATTTGTGGCTTTAAGCTTGCATTAATGATTTTTTAATTTAACTTTACCCATTATCACAGAAATTGGGGTCGAATTTTTTGCGGTTTTATTGATACGCCCTGTATAAGTATAGTCTGAGAACATTTCTTAAATTTTGGGTAATTGGGCCACTATAAAAGTCAATCCATAATCCAAAGCAATCAACTAACCTTTTGTTTTCATTCACTTTTAACTCACTTTTAAGATTTTTGTTGTAGCCAATATGACTAATCTATATAATATAACTACTATGATGCAAATTATGTGTGACTACTCCATTTCTATGCCAATCTGGTCTATACCAAACTTTAACAAAGAACCATAGGCCACGACTTATGGGATTACCAAAGTTGATTTCTCGATGACCTGTCCGTGACTTTTGATCCCAATTTCTTTGAGGAGTAAAGAGTGACTGTTTTTACAGCAGAAAAACCACTGACCAAACTGTGTACTCAGAGTTGATCTCTAAAGACCCTATGTGACCTTTGACCCAATGTTCGTTGAAAATACATAAAACAATTTTCCTTTACTTCGGAAGGGTGCTATGACAACCAACCTTCTCAAAATAAACCACGAGGCCAAGACTCATGAGTGGGTTTTCAAAGGTTGACCCCCCCTCGATTGATGTGGACTTTGACCCCGAAATCGCATAATTTTTTTAGAGCAGTATGATGTCCGAATGCATCTAAAGTTTCGTCAGCCACGGCCCCAAGATGAGGAGTGTGTTGAGAGGATTGTACACCGTTGACCCTCATGTGACCACCCAAGTATTCAAATGTTCACATGTTTTGATTCAAAGAGGGGGGGGGGGGGGCCAAGACTTGTGGTTCGAGAACCGCCCTTGTTTTTAATTGCCATATTTTTTTAACAAGTCGATTTTGTTTGTCATGGTAATTTTGCCCTTGAAGTACATAAGGTGTGACAAGAATTGTAGTCTTTGAATGCCACACTTAAAATAGGCGTGTGCTTCACTTAATGTTTTCGTTTTTGGGGATAAAAATACTAACAACTCCTTATTTCTATTTTGTTAAAAAAAATGTTTTTATCCAAATGTTGTATCTTTGAGTGCATATAAGTCAGCCCATATAATGACTGTACATCGTCTTAATAACCATGCCGAGAGAGCTGGTGAAAAACCTCCATAAGATGCGGTCATGTACCGTCTTGTGATGCATACGCATTTGTGACCCATAGTAATTAAGGGTATGCCATGTTCTTGAAAGAATTTACATGTCTGGTGGTAAATGCCATGCAAAGAATCGTTAAAATGTGCTTTGTCTTTCGCGTCTAAGGATTAACTTTATAATTTTAAACTAGTCGTTCAGATGTGCTCCTCTTTTTTTACTTTGTTATTTTTAACTTGATATTCATAAAACCTTCTAATTCTAAAGTATTCCAGATGAACAGGACGTTTGTATTCTCTTGTTTCCATAATGTGCTGAATTATTCTCTTCACAGCACTTCTCTTAGTAACTAGTTAACAAATAGTTTCCAAATGAAAGAACTGTGACTTTATATTTGGTAGAAGACTTTCCTCACGCCACCTCCTTATCATGAATAGCACTACGCATTAATACAATTTATTTGTGCCATAACTGGTTTTTCCATTTCAGATTGAATATCATTGATAATCCTGACATGACTTCGAAATGAAGATTCTGATTAGCTCATACCCAAGCAGAAATGCAGTGTTTGGTTGAATGTGATCCAATCGCGTTCAGCAAGGAATTTTTGGGAAGACTACTTAGTACAAGTGTAAAACTTCCTGGTAACCTTCTTATTCTTATCGCTATCAGATATGGTGCGGAATGGTAGTTAATGGCGTGATGTTGTTTTAAAGTGATTGGTGATAATCTAATCTACCGCATGTATAAGATCTTGTCTATCTGCCAATTAACTTAATTGATTATAATCCAATGTCACCTTTTTTCAGTTTGCCGGATATAACAAATCTGTAGACCATTGATTGATATATATATATATAATATATATATATATATATATATATATATAATATATTATATATATATATATATACAAGAACAACAATGGCCGTCCTTCTGGGGTCGTTTTGGCGGGACAACCGAGAGGACGAAGGCCACTGTGAACAATGCGGACATTCCATTCCAATACAAAGGGCTTAGAAATTATCGGGATAGTATCGAGCTAGTAGCCGGATAGTATCCGTTACTATAGTAGGATTTTTTATTTTCAGTGCAATTAAAAGTTTTGGGGCGTGTCAACGATTGAATTCGTTCTGAGAGGTTTATGCTTTACCCAATCATTGTTTTGTTTACCCCAAAATAGCAGATTCGAGGTAAGATACCAGATCAGATGAAGGCCATAATTAAAAAATACGGCCGTTTTTTCAATAACAAAAATGCAATGAATAAATTCCAGACACCAAACTTGCAACAAACTCTGAAAACGATCAACATATGCAGAAAAGGAAAAATGACAGAATAAGTTAAGTATTACCCGCACCTAAGTTCTTTTACGGTACTAAGGAATATTAGAAAATCTGATACGTTTACATTTATCGTCATTGTCCAGACCAATTAATGATGCCATCTTGGTCCAATCATTTAGTCTAAGTACTAAGAGTTTTGGTCACTCATAAGAACTACAATATTTACATGACCTAATTATCCTAACGTTCCAAGAGGTTTAACACGGGCTCGATGTTCATGACACTTTAGCCCTTCTTGTCGGCTCCAAACAAAGGAATCGATATCGTGCTCAGACTTTACGACAATCTATCAATTGATTCTGGTCTGAAGCCTTTACATTTCGATACAAAAAGGTTCACGTAAAATGGGTGAAAGGGCAATGGACCTAATAGAGAGAGGAGCAAAAGATGTTCTATATAGATAGAGACGGCAAAACGTTACGTAATCTCCCCCTATCAGCCAAATTCACCGTCCTCGAAGGTTTTCCGACCACAAAGAAAAACATAGAGTAAAAACAATAGAAAGCAATGGGCTGCCTCCCGACTTCTTCCACATAACTGTGGGTGCCGCTTTGCAATACACTAATGCGGTAGTGATCAAATTTAAGTATGTGTTAGAGGTGGCCAGGTGTAATAATAGTGTACCTGGGATCATTTGCTTCAGATACTTTTTTCTCCATATGCAATGCGCAGATTAGATGAAAAGATGTATTTCATTGAGGCGGTTTATTTAAATCAAGACGACTGACGTTAATTTCATTCGTTGTGTGCGGCCATGGGTAGGACAAATTTAACCACCCAATAGCACCCAACATCCAACAACTGATATTTTGGGCGGATTGTTTGTATCGAATGACATTATGTGATGTATACAAGCACCCAACCTAATAATTATTTCCGGGCAATATTCAAAATGTCAGAGCCAAGCACGGACGACTGGTTTTGAATGGGCTTCACCCCCTTGGAGAGGAGACCAACAACACACGAGTTTCAAAGACCATGTCACGTTGCCGCCTGTTGTTATTAAAAATCCTACCACAAGCAATTTTGCCGGTTAAGGTAATGCGATAATTGGCCTCTCAGCAGGAGGGGAACGCGCTCTTCGGAAAGTGGCGCGGGGCAACTTGAAGGATTTTATTGAATGCCAAACTTTTTAATACAAATGTCATTCCCAGAATCCACGAGGGGGAAAAAGTTCGATTCAAATCGTGTCATGTGCCCTAAATATGCCAGTGCAAACCACGTGGGGACCGGGGGTAAATGTTCCCTCCCCCGGACACAAAAAATCACCGAAGGGGAGAAAAATAATGGGAAGGAAAACCTCAGGAGGCAGGAGCCGAAGGTAAAAAAAAAGAAAGGAAAGGGAGGGAAAGTAGATGACGAGAAAAGGAGAAAGAAGGAGGGAACAGGAGAGGTGGAAGATGAAAAGGGGAAAGGAGAAGGGAAAAACGAAAAGAGAGAAGAACCAGGAAAGGGAAGAGAGAAGAGAAACCTATGAAGAAAGAAAAGGGAAAAGGCAAAGATAATGTCTTTTTGTGAAATTCGTGCTCTTAAAAACAATGTCTTTAGCTTCTAAGATGTAAAACAGGAGCGTCCGAGGGCTCCTCCTCCTGGACCCCTGCGGGTTTTTTCCCTTTGGAACCTACCAGGTCGCCTTAATTGCATGATGACAATAAGGAAGTTTGAAAGATCATTAAAACTTATGTTTCTGAAATTTAATGGAAAACTTTCCCAAAATAGCATGCCATTTTAATCATTTTTTAAACTATGGCTTATGAACCTTGTCCACCCGAACACTTTCTTTGGTAACAACACACCGGAAGGGGGTACACCCCCTTTGAATTTTCTTGATTGAACATCCAAGTTCCCTATAAACTTGGTACTACAGAGTAGCTTAGAGTTTTTCTTTCCATTGGTAATCAAAAGATGTAAACCCAATGATGAACGTCCACATGACGCATAAGGTAATACAATATGAAATACTGCGTATAGGAAGAACTTGAATATTTTGCACATGTAGTGGCAAATAAATATTTGTAACACTTACCATTTCCATCATGTATAACGTTATTAACGTTCCATTATGAAATAATGTTAGTATGTTGGTTACTCATTTTTGTATCAAAGGACGAAAAACACCTGCTATCTATTGCACTAAATCGAAAATGTCTGGATATCCTGTGACGACTAGTTGCGTGTTGGGATTTCCCTCCCGAAAGGGGGGGGGGTGGGAGGAGGGTTGCCACACCCTATCCACCACTTTGGGATGCACCCTTACCTTTGCTATACCCGGGTAGTGTTTTTTTGATGGGGGGGGGGCCATAAACGGAACATAATGTCAATTGGCACTTACACACCACGGCCAAACGTATGGCAACATTCCCGAAAAGAAAGTTGTGTTTTTTATACAGATGTTATTCCAAGATAGTGAAAAAACGTTTGATTGATTGTCACGTTCCCTAAATAGGGCGGATAAAAGAACAGCAAACGATAACTTGTCGATTGCACTCCAGAATGAATACAGACACAGACACAAAGATATGGCTTCAAAACAGCCACTTAATGGATTGTTTTTTACAAAAAAAAAAAACAAAAAACGGGTTATATAGGGTCACTTAACATTTTATGGGAGAAAATCATGTTGTGGATGTGTGGACCGGAACCGAGATAAAGTCAATGGAAGACTGGTCTTCGAAATATTCGCGAAATCCAAACACATGAAATGCAATGTAATTCATAACTCACGTGGTTTACGTAAACTCTGAAATGTACAGTTTCCATGATTTTAAGATCTTCCATTTTGGGTTCATCGGTTTAGGAAGAGAGGATTAGTCCCTAATTCCCATGCAAAACAATACACATTTGATAAAAGGTAACTTTACCCTAATTTACCACCAACTAAATACATCTTAGATAATGCAAACTATACTTTTCTGGAATGCTCATGCGCATAGCTACAATTTGAATACCAAATTTGCCAAGATCCGTGCATTTTGAAAAATTTGGTCCCCCTGTACATGACCAACAAAAGGTCAATGACCTTTATCACATTTTCACCCTATGTCTGTAACTGAACATCACCAGATACCAAACTTTATATTTTCTGATTCCTGTGGTGAGACGACTCATTTGAGAACTTTCCAACTAAATTGAACCACTTTGTCCGATTAATCTCTCTTAATCCAAGATGGCCGCAACGGACCCCGTGGGACAATATTTGAATTTGGGGGGGTAACAAAATTCTTTAGGTAGATGTCGTGAGATTCTAAAAATTATGGTAGAATTTAGTTGTAGGGGGGGGGGTGGCATGGGAACCATGGAAATCTGCTAGAACTATACAGTCAGGGTCACAACATCCGGTTTAATTACAAGTTTTGTGGACAGCTTTTCCCGTATTCACTGCATCGACCGCGCAAGAGATATAGATCGGTCTCGTGTATGCACATGAATACACCTCGAGTGCCTAGCTTTTTGTCGAGATGAATTGGTAATCGAATTAGATAATTGGTGGTTTACGCGTTGTTGGTCCTTCTATCTATTAATGTCCATGGTTTTAATTCATGGCTGAAAGGGTGTATCCTGAGTCTCATGTGGATTGTCGTGCGGCATATCGACGATCGATATTATCTTCTCCATACGCCAACTACAGGAGAAAGTGCAGAGATCAACAGAAGCCACTCTACCTTGCTTTCATAGACCTGACCCAAAGCCTTTGACCTGGTTAGCAGGAATGGGACTGTTACAAATCCTCCAGAAGATTGCTGTCCACCAAGGCTTCCGAGCATCATCATATCTTTCCACACTGACATGAAGCAACAGTACAGTTTGACGGCAGCCTATCGAGCCGTTTGACATTCGCAGTGGTGTTAAGCAAGGATGTGTTTTGGCCCCAACGCTCTTTTGGATATTCTTTTCAGTACTTCGGAAGCTAGCATTCGGTACAGCCACACAAGGCATCTACATGCACACAGGTCTGATGGTCGGCTTTTCAATCCTGCACGCCCTTAGAGCTAAGACAGTTCGGCAGATAGTGATTCGTGACATGTTTTTTGCTGATGATTCTGTGCCCATTACTTCCATCAAGCCGTACTTCAGCTGTCTCATAGATCGCTCTCACAGGCCTGTAAGGACGTCGGACTTGTCATCAGTTTGAAGAAGACTAATGTTCTTGCCCAAGATGCTCAAGACCCACCTGTCATCACATCGACAATTACACACTTGAGGTTATTCAGGAATTCACCTACCTAAGGTCCACCATCAGTGACAATCTGTCTCTCGATGCAGACATCGTCAAACGCATTGGTAAAGCGGCAGCTACTCTTGCCCTCTTACAACGCGTGTGTGTGGAAAATCCGAAGCTTTCCATTAAGACAAAGGCAGTAGTTTACAACGCCTGCATCAGCACATTACTGGATGGTAGTGAGACATGGAATACATACTCTAGGCATTAGAAGACACTCAACAGCTTCCATCTGCGTTGTATTAGATGCATTCTGGTGTCACTTGAAGGGCGGGTGCCAAATTCAGAGCTCCTGGCTCGAATTGGACTCCCCACCATCTATATCATTTCTTAGACACGCAGTCTCGATGGCTGGGCCATGTCCTGGTCGATGGATGATGGTCCGTCTACCGAAGATTCATGTATGCTGAGCTTACATCTGGCAAGAAAAGTTGGTCGACCCATGCACCGCTACAAGGATCTTTGTAAGCGTGATATGTTACCCCGAACATCGACATTGGGTTCTGGGAGAAACGTGCTGACAATCGTCACCTTTGGCGAGAACAGTGAAGCACACCTTTAACTTAATGAGAACAACAGATCATCAGCCAGTTTGAGAAGCAGCGAGCTAAAAGAAAGCTGCACAGATCCTTGTATAGTCCAAGCTGTGACACCATATATGGTAGCACCTGTGCAGAGAATTGCCACTCTAGGATTGGCCTCTTCATCCACAGACTCGCTGTTCACCTAACCTGTTACTCAATGTGGGCGCTTTATCCATAGTCGCTTGCGACTGACGAGCATGATGATGATGATATATAAGCATCTATTCAGTTGAACAAATTTGAGCATTTACGGCTTTTAATTTTTGGTCTCAACAGACAACATTCTCTCCAAATGCTTCGTTACCATCAACAAAATAGTCGTTTACTGACAGGAATAAAAAAATCAGACTACCGTGTGAGTCCAAAAAAGTATAACACTTCCTTGATAAGCTTGCGATATTCCATGTGACTAATTTTTTCATGAATGGTTGTAACATTTGAATTAGAGCACATCTTCATGCATCTTTGATACCAAATTTATGGGGTTTATCAGTCAATCAATCAAACAATCAATCAAGCTTTATTTATTCACTGCACCAATCAACAAAGTTGTTTTTCCACTGAGGCTCGTGAGGCAAAATAATACAATATAACCATACATGGTTAAAAACCAGGTACATGTAAACTTGGCATGTTGTAATTGGGTATGTACATGTAAAATATTTAAAAGCAGTATTGTACAGAGTGAAAAAGTGAGCTTATTAAAGCCATTAGGGTTGCAATATTTTTAAGTTTAGATTTAAAATGGTTAGAGAAGATGATCTCTGTAATTCATATTCATAATTTGTTCCATCAATTGGCACCACGGTAGAAATACGCGTTTTTTAATAATCAGTTTCTTGTTTAGGAATGTGAATAATTGTATATGTACTTCTTCGAAAATATAGTTTGTTATTATTGAATGAAAAAAGATCATTAATACCGATGGTGCAGTTTCTTAAGAACTTTATATGTTAGATATTGCAGTTAAACACTTGCCTATTTGCAAGTGGAGCCAATTAAGTTCATTAAGAACATCAGTCTGGGTGTGTCCCATGTTGCACACAAATAATGCGAGCTGCCCTTTTTTGAATTGTTTGGAGACTATTTGCAATAGTGAGACCGCAATGTCCCCAAACTATGTTACAATAATCAAGATGGGGTAGCCAATAGCAATTGTAAACTTTTTTAAGAATGTACCATTGGCAATATCGGTTTTTACGTTCTTTACCATGTATATCCTTTCAGGGACTTCTTACGTATATGCTCAATATTCTCATTCAATTAAGTTTCACAGATGACCACACATATTTACATTTGTTTACTTTGTTTAATTAACATTATTGTATATGAATGCTTTAGGTAAATTAAATTGAATTTACCGACTAAGTCTTTGTTTAGAACCTATGATCATAATTCATATTTATTAACATTTAAACGAGTTTATTGGTTTTACCCAGTTGTAAAGAGAATCAAGATCCTTATTTATACATTCAATTATTGTCATCAAGAGAGTGTGATGCATAGTATAAAGCTTTATCATCAGCATACATATTAACTTTACAATGGGAAACAGCATTGGGTAGATCATATATACATTAAAACCAATAGGCCATCTATTGAGCCTTGTGGCATACCGCATAAAGTATTTTGACATCGGATGATCTACATCAATACAATGTGAAGTTGTACGATTACTATATAATATTAAACCAATTAATTACATATTTACTAGCACCATATATAAGTTTATTAATAGAATTTCATGATTTCCATGTCGAAGGATTCTTGAGATCTAGGCATACAAAGACTCGATAATTTTACCTCATCAATTGCAATTTACAATTTTCAGTAACATTAATTGTGGCAGTTGCGGTTGAATATGATGGACGAAGGCCTGACTGATTATTACTAATTAAATTGTTATCATTGGGGTATTTGTAGAATTGGTCAAATACAGCCCTTTCATAACTTTTAGAAATACTACGAATAATTGATATTGCCTTAATTGCCTGATCCGCAGGGTCTCCTGTCTTAAAAACTGGAATTAGACGGGGCCCTTTTCCAACTGTTGGAAAAGTTTGCAACGGTGGAAAGAGTTGATTAACCAAATAGGTTACAATAGGTGTGATAACTGTGCAGCTATTTTTTTAAGAGTCTGGATGACTGTCGTCACCTCCTGTACCTTATGATCGGTAGAAGATACATATTAAACACATAATCACAGGTAACATGTACAAAATTAAAAAATGTCGGATTAGTAAATACATATCAGCAGTAACATAATTACAATAGTATGGTGCATGGATTACTGCACAGGGGACAATTACTAATCCGTGTCGAATTGTGATTACTCCATTACAAAATGAATCACCGTTTTCGAATCCTGTGGATGTTCATCTCTTTTTACTACCTATGGCTTATTGGCGCATCACACTCGGGGGGGGGGTGTGGACAAGGTTTTCAGTAATTGTCCCCTGTGCAATCATCCATCACCATAACCCATAAATTTGGTATCAAAGATGCCAGGAGGATGTATTCTTTCATAAGTTCCACCATTCATTAAATATTAGTCTGCATGGAATATCACAACTTATAAGGCAGTGTTGCTTTTTTTTTGACTCACGCTGTATAGCTACCCGTAGAATAGTGAATACTGTTCCGATACTATCACAGAACCCTATCATATATGGCAAAAATTTTGCATGTGAAAACTATCCCGAACTTGCCTATATTTTTGCTAGGGGAAGACATGTATTTAACACGCTTAAAAAACTTTGGAAAAAGCCATTTCAAGCCACTTAGATGATTGTATTTTCCAGTTGACAAATTAATCTTGAAGATCCTTTTTTCCAGAAAATTGCTCATCAGATTTAAGTATTTCACATAATTACTAATCAACAATCAAATTCAGCCGCTGAAAATCCGCAGAGAGTTGGAGCCCCCACATTGTTTCCCCATATGTATTATGGGATGCCCAGGAACTTCAATTTCTAATGGAAAATCCGTTACAATATTGTATGTTTTAATTAACACATAAAGCGATTTACCTCAATATAGTGGATTTTGAGGCATATGTTTAGCAAACAAGTTTCAGATTTTTAGTATAATGCATATACGTTAATTCAATAATCACTTTTTGAAAACATGCCATAGAGAAATCTTTTTTTACTAACTACGGCTCTATGTTTCAACGAATAGAAACAAGGCACTGACACTAAGAAGTGAAATGTTGTATACTGAAAACATCGCATAAGTAAAAACAGGGGAGGGGGGACACTCCCATTTCAGAAGTGACGCATATACAGGCTGTTAAGCCCTCAATTTTCAGCATCGCTGACACCCATGGACCCCATGTTTTAGAAAAATTTTACCAGTTGCCCCAAAAACCCCTTTTTGGGAAAAATTTTGAAAATAATCACCAAACATCCCTATTTTTTCTAAGATTTTGCAAATGTTCACTCAAGACCCCTATTTTGGAAACTTTAGCAAATTTTGACTCCAAATACCCCCATCTTAGGCCAGTGTTTGAAAAGGGCAAAATTAAATTAAAATTATTTTGATCTACAAAACTGAGGATATGCTAATTGTGGACCTATTTTTTTAGGTGTCAATGTCTCAGAAATAGAAAAAGACCGATTTTATTGGGCTGTCAAGATTATACACGTGGTCACGGATATTTCAGTGCAGTGTGCGCGGATTGTGTAACTAGGAAATAAGCATTCTAGCCGTGACCTTACAACTGGCTGGACACTAAGTTATTGAACGTCCACAATCCACGGCTCGCCCTTGCTGTACTGCGGAGTGCGTTGGATCTCCGGTAGGAGAGCTACACAGCTAAATTGTAAGGCCACTAAGTAGGCCTATATACGTAGGGTTCAAGTTACAATTTCGGAAGGGCATCTATGCCACTGGCAAGTCCCAGCGAATGGCACCTGAGGCCACTACATGCATAACTTTGCTTTGATATTTTCGAGCGGCAGATCAAAGTAACATCAAGCCATGGGATAGTTCTGATTAAGAATATCACAAAAGGCCAATTTGGGTCACAATTTTACTGTTTCCACCACCATCTGCAGTATTTTACACACCGTTTACATTTCTCTTTAAATATATGATTCTTCTACACTACACCTTACCATTTATTCTTTTGTTATGTGTATGCAGGTGTCCGAATAACAATGTCAAACAAAAACGCCTACCTTTGTTGGTAGTAGGTAGGGCTTTAGTAAGAATCATGCATCAGAAAGATCTGCTGTGTCGGATTCTAAACAATAAAACTTTGGCAAAAATGTAAAATCAGAGTTACATACAGATAAAAATCACAAAAAAATATGGAAAATAACAGTATCTCAGAGAACGCTCCAAAGAGTGTGAGCCCGAGTCAATGCAGACAAGGCAAACTGCTGTATCTCTGAGATACGTGTTTTGCCAGAGCACTTTGAATTGTATTGCCATTGGATATAGTTTAATGGTTATTAAGCTAGGTTATTCAGGTAATTAGTATCATTGTTGTAATAGAATATTGAAGAATTTGGCCACCAAAGACGAAGGCAGCCTTGGAGTTTTGAGGAGCTCGAAAGCCCCGTTCAAGAGAAAAGTCTACCTAGTCAAGGGAAAAGTCTACTAGTCACGGGAAAGGCTTGAGGGTAAATAGGGTCCAAGAATGGATGTATTGGCTTGATTTTCACCGATTCAGACTGTAGGCATGAATTTTCCCAGATTGCAGGGACTGGGTTTGACCCCATGTTGAACCAAAGTAATATTATAGGTTGGCAAAAACTGGAAACAACATTTTTGTTTGATTCACAAACAAAACATAAATCAATTTTAAAGTTTCGAAATTTAGCTTAGCCCGGTGGACTTAACTCAATGTTTTTCTAAATAATTTAGCCAAATTTGCCTCACAAATGGGGAGCCAAGATGGCAGCTATTGGCGATGCTTCTGTTATACTTGCGTAATTGATCACTTATCTCTATGATTACATCAACCTCTGTAGTATGCAAGACATGTATAGAAGGACATATGGAATATATTCAGCTTGTTTCATTAATCTCAATACGTGGACACTCAGTGTAGCAAATTTTTCTTACATCAAAGCAGGAAAGTGTTCCATACGCCAATTGCTTTCAAATTGCTTCGTTTGGGGCCTTTGCATCCATCTTATTTAAAGCAATAATGGCACATTTTTTAAGAGCGCCCCCAATTTCCAAAATTTGATATTTTGCTACAGTTACGTTGGTAATTGTTAGGAAAATATTACCTGCGAAGAAAATTTTTGCTTTTAAAAAAAAAAAAAAGGTATATCATAAAATAAAAAAGCGATTTTGCGTTAATTAGATTGGATCCCAGAGTGGACTTAAAGGCAGGAGCTGGAAATGCTGACGGTGAGGTCCGTCAATGATGACATAGTGCCACCTCGTTGAAAATAACCTCTAACTTGACTTTCCTGAACCAAATAATTAACAACTAATGGATGAGCCGTAAACACGTTAAATGGCGCTATTTCCCGGCATGTTTCAAATTGGAAGGTTGGAGGACGTTTCCAGCAGCGTTGAATTATCATCGGGATCCTGATAATAATTATTCTAATTACAAAAAAATTCCTTCGTTTGTGAGACACAGAACAATTTCGAAAGCTAACCCTCACAGGTATAGTTTACTAGCCAGTTACCAATCAAACCGTGTAAAAATCTCAAATTGTTTGGAAATTGGGGGAGTTCTTCAAAAAAAATGTGCTAGTATGTTTTAAATATGCTCTCACATTTCATGAAAACAGATTTTTACATGTTGTAATTATTATGGACACAGCTAACACTTGGAGAAATAAGTTGAGATTGAGGTCTTATGTATGAAGGGATTTAATTTTTTATTTGTTGTGGTCCATAAGCAATTGAGTGCTTTGAAGTGAATGTAAACAGAATCATTATAAAGGGCTTGTTGTAAAAGTAAATACGATATGATGTTTAAACAATTGAATATGTATCACTAGGGGCAATACGCCGTTCCTTTAAGTTTAATGGGAACTGTAGGATGTACATGCAACCAGAAAATAATAAAATTAGGGTCAGAACTCCATATGCTATTTTATTTTATACCTGGTGCCTTTTAACATTTTTTTCTTTTTTTTTTATGTTACAAAGCAGGCCTACTTGAAACAGTATGAAGATTGTCACAAAACAGTGTGCCTCATCAGTTAAAAAAGGTTACATGATTATATAATTGCTCTAGGTGTGTTCAGGTTTGGCTCATTTGGTGTTAGAATATGTATATATTTTTTCTGCAATTCTTTTGGTCACAATAAGAAAATTAAAGTCCCACCAAAGAAGATAAAATATGAAAAAAATAAATATATTTTTTTTATTATGTCACCTGCAAGGATTGCAGGAGGCACCTTACTAATTCAATCATTTGTCTGCATGTTCTGGATGTTAAAGTTGCGTGAAACTTTTGGCGCCAAATCGCAACCAAACTCACGTTACAGGGGCAGTATGAGAACTTTCATCAGCTGATGCGATAAGGTCACATTCCCAAGGTCAAAAGGCATCTCAGATCAAGTTGTAAGGAAAGCTTATGCAGTACCCGTGAAAAAAGATTACGCTAGTGTCGAGAAAAACCACCTTGTTATCCAAAAAACAGTTCAAAGAAATCAATGCGTATATAAGCTTATTCATATTCATTAGGCAGTGATTATAAAATCTGCAGATTAGTTACTTCTGATGGAATATTAAATTGAATTACGCATTTGTACTTGGTTCCATATTAGTGTGTTAAAGGTGCACTTGTGATTCCAGCACCTTCTACTTTATGCATTGTTATGATCAAAGATATTCTTGAGATTTACTCGTATGCCCTAAATTATTCACAGTTGATTGCGATTGGTAGTGAAACCCACTGATATATAGTGGCCAATGTTATTAGTATAACAGGTTATATGATATCGTCGGCTGCGTTTATAGTGGTGTAGACGGCATTTGGACTTTTCGGAGATATGGTAACATAATATACAGTTATTTTTTTTGTATACTTTATAATATCAAGTTCAACCCTCAAGGTGGAATCTGCAGGTAAGATTAATTAACTAATTACGACGCCGTATTTGCAAAACTTCCAATGTCCGACACATAACGATGTATTTGTCGAAAATCTATTCTCGCAGGCTCATAGCATCGTACTTGCATTTGAAGTTATTCGCGTTTCACATTGTGAAATATTGGTGACCCCCGTTGTGTAAGTTCAGAGTATGGACCATAGGTATGTTCGATGAAAGATGAACGGACGGGTGCTAGGTTACGTATATCGACGAAGTACGAAATTTTTGCACAGATCGATCGGGGTTAGAATACCTTTAATTACTGCCGGATATGGCAAATTGAAAAGTTGCACATTACCTTGGAAATTGTGAAGGATTGGCCCAAGCCGCAGAAGAATTTTGCAGAATTAGAGTCGGTAAAACGTGCGAAAGCAGGAAGGATATTGCCGATGGGGTGGAGCACCGCTTTGTATGGATATTGCAGCCGGTACCGGGCGCAGCGAAGAGAGTTGAATTTTAATATGTTTCACCGTGGGGCTGCTATACCCAGGCTATCCCGTGTTTTTAACAGAATTAAAAGGGATAATTAGATCAAGATTAGGCTTTTTTGGACTTTTTGTTACAATAACACTTCAGGTATTATCAGTAGTGATTTTAGTGCATATTTAAGGCCCAAACAGAATGCCCCATGTCCGGATTGCTAGGGAAAAAAAGACAAGAGGTGCATTTTTAATATAAAAATAAGTGTAAATACCAACTTTTGGCCATGAATTTTGCATTACCAACGGGGAAGGTGTTTAATTGTGAAGGGAACCCTCTTCTGATGAGCATAAAACCGTCCAAAAGATATTCTTATCATTATAAAGTCTAGTTTATATAGTATAAATTGTGTTTCTTTTGGATATCAATTAGAATTTCTATAGGAGCAACTTTCCAAGTTTTCCACACTATTAGCACCTCTAATTTGGTAAAGGTATGTTATCATTTACCTCGAGGGGAAGGGTTTTTTTTGTTGCATATGGCTTTATTTTCTGTTAAATGAAAAGATTTAAATATAATTTTTGGCGGATTAAGGTTAATTGTAAGCAGGCATTAGTGTAGAGAGTTTGTGTGTAATCGTGTCACTGGTGGGCATTTTTATTTTAAAAACTTATGAATCCTTAAATGTCTAATGGCGCATCCTCCCTAAGTTTGACTTCATTAAAATGCAGAAGTCAATATATAATTAAAGTAGTGTACAATGCACCATTAGATATTCAGGGTGTTTTTTTTTACCTTGGAGTAAAAAACGGTAGGTAATACAAAAGCAAACTGAGGCATATCACTCCCTTTGGGGTCATATTCATTCTGGAAAAAATTTGCATATAAGGATATTTATATGAATTCTGAGATGGCCAATATTTGTATAATCTGTTTCTAAACAATTTATAGTGGGTTTGGTGCCTTAAAGGGACATTTTGTGATCCACAATCTCGTCTCCCTGGAACCCTTAAACCTAAAGAGTTTGAGATTTTTTATATCTGACTCTTACCTTAGCAAAACGTGTACATATTCTTAAATGCATGATTTGGTAATTTGAAATATACGGACAAGAAAAGGACGGCACAAATGGCCCATCGGGCCAGTTTTCGAAGGAAAACAATGCTTATAACACAAAAGCGCCACAAGATCAGAATCAACTATGTGAAACAAGCTATCGCAAGATACCTAGGTGAACCTTGAATAAAACAGAATGGTGTACTCATGAACTGACTTAAAAATAATAGCCATATATTCAAATTGGTTTTTTTCAAAGTAGCGTTGCACTTATTTTATAACGAAAAATAAATTTATTAGAGCAATTTTTCTAAGATTTTTCCATTTTATTTCAGAAAGTTTACACGAAATGTCCGCCCCCCAAAAACAGATGTTATTTCAGTTTGAGAGCTTGTTTTCCATGCTTATGATATTTTTAACCCTATGCCACTGATGCAAGCAGATCGGGAAAGCATCTTCCTGGCAAAATTCCGTTTTGAATGGTATGTAATTCTGCTTTTCAAAACAAATATTAAGAAGGAGGGATTGGGCCATAACTTTCCATGACACCTGTTGCTTCCTGGGAAAATTAATGTTCCAGTTCTGCCGCTGTATATGAACATCATGTATAAAGCTACTTTAAATTGAAGTGCTTGTGCGGATCGTCTTAAGGAAAAGCCAACATGTTGGTCAGTCTTTGTTTGTAAAATTGCATTGACCTAGTCCAGTCTCAAGACTTCAAGGGATTATAATTATGCCTGACTGATCAATGCTCTATAATCCATTGGAAGTCTTGACACTAGACTAAATTCGGGGCAATATTACACTGAGGAATGGGAATCATCTCGGTTTAGCTATCGTGTAAAGGCTGCATTTTTCTCAATGTCGTCCTGAATTTTAGCAATCAAAACCCATCTCTTAAGTTTGTTTGATCCAAGATGTGGTGGCGAGGGTTGGCAAGTGCCAATTTCTCATGATCAAGTAGAAAAAATGAGACCACAAATCGGAACAAGCACCTTTAAATGAAAGACCAATCGGGGTTGACAATCAGAAGGAACCTAACTCAGCCTGAAAGAAATATGAAAGATTTCTTTTATGTTCTGCTGTAATAATGCTTTGAGAAATGTGATGTTTAATATTTCTACTAGCAAATCTATTAATTACTCAAAATGTAAACATTCATAAAGCTCATGGTAATGTAAGCAAACATTATATAAACTTTAGCAAACAAAAAAATAAAACAATTTTAATTATTGAACGCAGAATTAAGAAATTCTTTATCTTTCTTTCAGGGCTGAGTACGGTCTTTCTGATGTAACCCTCAACATAAGGACTTCAGGACCACAGTATCACAACCTGAACACAAGTAGGCCAGTCAAAATAGAATGAATGCCTGCCTTAAACCAACCACTAATTGCAACAGAATCATCCAACAAGAATGGATGAGACTACCTTTAAAAAAAACATATCAAAAGTCTACTAAAATCAAAGGAGTGGAACATATATTTTAAGGGGGTAACGTGGAAAAGGGGTCAAAATATGAAAGATCTCAAAACGCGTCGAAAAAGTATGCCACGTGTTCTTTACAATTCCAGGATTAAAAAAAGGTTATAGGTGCCATATCTGCAGGTTGTATTCAATAGCCTTATGAGTCAAAATAGGGTCAAGGTCACAATGGGGGTAAATTTTCAGAGACATCCGTTCGTTTATAAAAATGTGTCAAACGTTCGTATAATGGTACAGTAACCCGAAACTATACTGGTTTGAACCCATCTCGAAATATTCGTTGATAATTGGAACGCAAAATGTGCCTGGGGCTACAGGGTTATGGGCGGTCACTAGTCATAGCTCTGTACTTCTTATATAGAACGTTCAACAAAGAATCTACTTACATTTACTTATCTAGGGGGACAAATTTAACAGTTTACAACCAGTCCGATCAAAATCGGACCATTCTATGAATTTTACCCCAGGTTGACCTTGAACTGTTATGAGCCTTTTGTACTAAAACAATAACGCGTAGATAGGCAAAACTATACCTTTTAAAAAACTTCGAGAGTAGCCCAATAAATTGGTAATATTTTAAATCCCAATTCGAACAATTCTATTTTTTACCCCTGTACAAACGTTGCCCCATTATTTCTACATGTTCACTAGGTTGATTTTGGTAGACGTTTAATATATTATTTTGGACTATTTCAGATACTGAACACCACAAGGTTTCTTGGCAATTGGGTGGGGTCAAATCATACAATTATTGGACTACAGACATGTTTCTTCTATAAATGGTTTTTATCACGTTCGAAAAAAAGTGTCTTTACGTGTCCGCACCAAACTAATCCTATTTACAATGTGAAAACACGAAAAAATCTTAAAATGAGACATTTCCAGAAAGACGCCATTTACTCTCTTTGAGATCGGTGTATTGCATATGTGGAATGCTTACCATGAACACTGAATAGCTGAATACCCTGTCTTGAGGTAATCAAAATATAGTTATTTTCAGTCGTGTATGGCAGAAAAATCAAAGTATGCTTTTCTCTGGGTGGATTTACTGTAGTACGCAGTCCAAAACTTAGTTGTTGGTTTTTATTTACTTGCTTGTCCAATAAACTTTGGAAAAGTTCTGGCGTAATGTCTACAACCACATCAGGGAATTTAAATAAATCTGTATATAAAAAAATCCATGTCCAATAATAAAATATAATCATTTTAGGTATGCAACTTTCGCACATATTGTGAGTATAGGTTAGAAGGGTTAAAAAAGGATTTGATTGTAAAATAAAAAAAAAGATTAGTTAAACAGCAGTTTCTTAGCTCAAATATGCACATGGGGGTTAAAATTGTAACTCTTCAAGCAGTGCATTAAAAAAAAATTAACCAATTTTGAAGTTTAGTATGGAACTCGGAATAAGAGTACCACGGCGACCTCGAAAGATTCAAAAGTTCATTGAACCATGAAGTGTTCTACCAGCATAAAAAAATAATACAAATTCATCTACCAATTTGCTTTCAACATGTGAGTAATGGCGCTAGTTTGCCGCTGTCATCACTGGTGGAAACTAAACAATTATATGGAAGGATTTCCACTGAATTTTGTATCTCCTCCAATTATTAATTATAATTTTAGCCTTATTATGATAAAAGGCCTTCTCGGTAGGGGTGTGCCTTGTTTTACGGCTGGAGGGATATAGGAAACAATTTTTATTAGCTCCGAATATTGCGAAAACCTGTTCCTTGAGCCTATTCATGTACACTGCTACAGGTTATGTATAGGAATTCGGAAGTGCTTCTACCGTGATGGAGTACGCCCAAAAAAAAAGTCATCACGGTAGAAGTGCCTTTTACTATAAAGCACCGCCCTACATACGCGGGTGTGGGAAGGTTTAACTTAACTTTGGAACAATACTAAATTCTTTAACTTCATATGCAGTCAACCGGCGAGAACGAGAAAAACTAATTTACAGCAAAAGTCTCATTGTTGTAATACTTTTGGCAATGATGTTCCCAAATTTCAATAGACGACAGGAAAAGTCTGAAAACTGTTCGGAGCATAGGCCCTACCCCAGTTTGAAATTGTTCGATGTCAACAGTAAGTTGGTTTGTTGTTTTTTTCAGTGATTGACATATAAAATAAACACCGTGGGTACCTGACGAGTCTGATCGGTCCCTAGCCGCGGTGCGATACCATGAGATAAGAGTAATAAACTTACCTTTTGTTGGATCATCCTTGAACCGCATCTCTTTCCTGCCTATTCGCTTCCCGCTGTATCTCGTTTTGTTTACAGAAACTTGGTAGCAATTAGCATGAATTTGGCAATTGCCGGTTATCGGTAAATTCCATGGGTTACAAGTCATGTGGCTCGTGTCCATTATGCGTACTATTGTACCAAAAGTCAATAGAGTCGAGAATTATGCCAAGTTTACAAACCTCGGATTCCAGTGCAACCTTGCCCTCAAAACAATCTAAACTTCCATATTTGAGCGCATTTTAAAAATGAGCACCATTAGTCGTACCTGAAAGGATTTCAACGGTGTTCTAGCAGTGAGATATACATGAAAACGAAAGTTTTCGAGTGCCCTCGCGAGGCGCTGCAAATCCGTCGCCCATTTTCTTGGGGGGGACAGCTGATGCCGAGTATCCAGATCGTTTCATTACAACGTATTGTGATTGGCTGATGAGCTGAAATCGCTCATCTTCAACAATCGAACACCGGAAAGTGAACATGCTTAGCCGACAGTATTATAGCCAATTGTTTTATCTTTTTCTGTAAATGTGCAACTTCTGCAGTGACATACCAACAAATTTTATTATTTTTGTTAAATTATGGTGGAAGAATTTTTTACTTCCCAGATGTGCGTAGCCCACATCACAAATTATTCGGACATCCTGTGGGTTATAGTTGTTGCTATTTGTCGTTTAAATTCGACGTATTGCGCAAACGCGTCAGATAATTGTTGCTACGTATCATTTAAAAAATTGAAATTGCTATTTTGCCTTTTTCACAGAGTGACATAATTTATTTAACTTTTCGCATAAACTAGAAGGTGATTGGTTAAATATATTTGAAATTTAAAATTATTGGCGATTTTCCACAGGTTTGAATTGAAATTATAGGCCTCCTAATTACTAGTATGAGGCGAAATATTGGCAAATGACAAAAAATCTTAATAGCCGTTTTTCTCCAAATGCCGGATTTTGCAAATATGTCATGTGTGACGCGGTTCGACAGCCAGCATTTAGCAATTGGGGATACAGGGAGAAAAAATTTGCCTACAGCTATATAAAAGGTCTATTTTGTTGGGTCTCAGATATTATTCTCATTGTTAATATACTGTAATGAGCCAATCGGAGAGTACTCTAAAGAAGGTGGTGGTTGACCCTCAGGGCATAGTTATGTGCATTTTTGTTATCGGTGTTCAAATGAGCCTTCCTGCTAATCATTTGGAAGTGATTGCAGCAGACAACCAAATCCACATAAGGTTAAGGTGGATACAAAAATTTTTAGACGATTTGGGGAAAGCGTTGTTGCTGATAAAATTCCATAGATATATTTTAGCTGTTGCTTGATATGCTAACCTTTTTTGCAATTGTTTTTATCGTGTGAATGGTAATTCTGGTTGCATTACCATTACAACATGGAAATCATATCGTGTTTGCCAACCCGGTACTCTGATGTCATGTAATTAGTATGCCCACTGATCAGTGGTTATTTAGGGGTCAGCTGGGGTTGATGAGATCAAATTTTAAAAAGTTCAAGTGACCCAAAGTAGCTTGACATATTGGTAGGTGGTAAAGAAAACAAAATTTTTTAAAGTCTTAAAACATTTAAAACAGGAGGAGCCCCCCACCATATTGGTATGAGCATCCAGTTCATGGATTATTTCCTTGACCTTCATTTTTATGGATACAGCATCATTCGTAAAAAAAATCCCCAGCTGTCATAGGCTAATCAAATGAGCCTATAGAGGTTCAACATTGAGGAGTTCATTTTGTATTTTGGTCGTTTTTTGGGTACTCGAGGAGTCAGTGACACCAACGCAAAACCAATTTGTGTCAAAACGATATCCTAGACTTCACACAAAATATGAGAAAAATGCAGGTAAGCCAGTAAGAACTTTCGCCCTCCCTATTGTCAAGTCAATGGCTGGGGAACGAGATTGAACTCATTAAAGGCCTAGTGCTCAGCCATACAGGGACTTAACGGAGATTTTGTAAAAAGTATACGAATTTTGAATCTCAATTTTTTAAGATTGCCCTTGTTCTTTCCTCCATTTTTCCTTTTCCTGTCTCTCCTGATGACGTTTTGTAAGAAACAATGCACCATAAAGGTGGTATGTATATATGTAGGTAAAGAGTGTGTTACAGTTTTGCATTTATTATCTAAAAGTTCTATATGGGCTATTGTGACAAACTTGTGTGTTAATTAGGTAATATGTTATTAGGTAGCGATTTAGATATTGTATCTTTGATAAGGCATTATAGGGATGCTATGAGAAGGGAAAGTCATCCATATATAAAAGCTTAAGGCTTCAATGCACACATGTTGTTGGTGCACTATATTTTTTTATTATTGCAGATGATGAGGATGGGACGGCGACACCACTATTGAAAGTCTATAGCTAATGCTTCCATGCACATTTAGTGGTGACTTTTATATTTTTCAAATAATGAGCTAATTTGATCTGGCCACAAAATACCGCTACCCCCACTTTTTAAGTGATCTGACAGTTACCTTTATAATTGATTTTCAGTGTTACTACTAATGTATCATATAAAACAAGGGGGATCCCTGAAGTTTACCCCTCTATGTTATATTTATCCAAATGTTGAAAAAACTGTTTTATTTTGTTTTGGATGCCATAAATAATCTACTAAGGACAAAGTGCCTGATAATTGCAATTCTCAGGAAACCATGTTTAGTTATCATTAGTGTAATGAGACTCTAGGCAGTGCAGTTTATAGACTTGTTTTGGGGCCATGTCAATAGACTTTTTCAATGAACATCTAAAAAGACCAATCTAACGTACGCCGAGCACCTCTATACTCTCCCATACAGTCCCAGAATCTGCCCAGGCAGATTCTTACGTGCTACAATCAACAGCTACCTGTTAGTTGTTATTTAAACGGGGCGGCCTACGAGGGGTAATCATTTTCGGTCTAATATCATAAGGGTAGTCAAGCACACTACAACATTCAAATAACTGAAGAACCTATTCACTTCCACTTATTTGAAAACATTTAGATTTCACATAGTGCTGAACACTAAGAAGAGAATTTACATATACCTTTTATTACTGACCTCAGATGATGGTGCCATGTCATCCTTTTCTATGCTTTGTGCACATCCGTTTTGACAGATTTAAAAAGCATATGTTCAGCCTACACAAATGCCATTGCTCTGCAAAGTACGGATCTGACCGGTGCTTAGTGCAATTTCGCAGTCAAAAATAATCATGGGCCGTCCCGCTTTATTTTGCCACTTTTGCTAATAACAAACAACTTGCATGATTGCTTCAGCTCTTTCTATACCTTTTCACATGCCACGTGCATGCCCTTTCCTACCCTGTTATGTTTTCTTGTAGTATCTTGCGGCATTAGAGACATTATTTCATGACCGAGCATGCCTTCATTGGTCTTTTAAGTCATTGACATTGCTACTGCTGTTTGCGGCAAGCATGAACTGATCAAGGCACAAATATATCATAGTGGCCTTAGAGGTGAATGGTAGAGTCATGGTGAAACAAGTAGAAACCACAGTAGTGAACTGTTACCATTTCGATCCATGTCACTCTAATTAAAGGCTGACTAGGTCATGGTATTGGTCATTAATTGGGCATGTGAAGTATGAAGCAGTGGGCAATTGTCCTTGATTCGTAATGCGTATTCGGGCAGGCACAAGGCAGGGGATGGGCATTTAGTAAGGCGTGACTATGGCGTGAGAGTGGCATGATCCCCCGGGCATGAAAAAACAAATTTGGACTTCAAGCTGTTCAAATTTGTGGCCTGGGCATGGATTAGCCCACGTACGCATTCGAAATTTCATTATATTTTCCTGCTCGTTGCTAGGACATTCTTTTGTTCTAAAGGCATAATCAGGACATGATTTCATGCTTAAATCATGCTTTATTTTTGTCTGGGTTGCCTACCTGATTTAGTGCTAGTCATTGCGATAATTCATCGGTCCCAGCATAATGGGAGAGTTTCCGTAACTTGACCCATCTGACACACCTTTGTCCCTGACCCACTTATGGATTTCGGAAACCTTAACGTAATAAAACTGTGCTGCAATTAAAATGTGATTCATTGATTGAACGTGCTAGCCTACGCACACGTGCGTTTAAAGCTGTTTACTTTATGTACGCGAGAAATAACTGCTTACCGTTTTGATGTCACTGACTTGTGGATGTATTAAGGTGGACAATGCCTTCAGCTCTTAACCTCTAGCATTCATGGGGAGGGAACCGGGCAGCAAACATTAGTGGCATTGTTAGTAAAAATCTAAATGATGTACATTTTTGTAAATTCGCGCCTCAATATTTTTGAATATGACATAGCGCGCGTGTATCTTCTTCATGATCATTGCCCTCATATAATCTAATTGTGTGTTGTCTTGGTAGCATGAAGCGGACGTAACTTGTGAGTCATGAGTATAGATATCTGATTGTTTTTTAATTTGGTTACAAAGTTTTCCCAATTTGATAAAGTGCATTGCAGCCTGGGTCCTTTTCAGAGCTTGAAATGTTTTTTTTGGTGGATTCCTTTCATGTTTTCCAAATCTTGCAAGCTGTCGATAGAGCTTGCTATTTCCATGTGTATAGATGTCTTTCATTTGAAATTTGAACAAATCAAACTTTGATATGATTCCAAATGTTAACACACTGGATTAATTTTGTTAAGCGCTACTGATCAATGTAGGGTGTCATTAGTCCAAACATGATATGGTGAGAATAATAAAAAAATTATACATATATATGTCTATTTTGAATTGGTTACTCAGAGATTATATCATGTAATATCATGTAATGAACCATGTGGAGATGCTGTAAGAATGGTGGTCTGTCTCTAAGCAATTCTTTAAAAAGTGATAGAACACACACATAACGAGTAATGGGGACATATCGTCATGGCCATGAAAACCTCCTATGCATTTGACCTTTCAAATACTACAGTGAGTCAAAAAAATGACCCTGATCCGCGATTTTTAATTTTGAGGTAACATATATCTAACTATTTGGTATCAACTGAAGCTCATCATTATCTTTAATTTGCCGCAAAGATCATTCACAGCGGTTGAGTATAGACCGAGTACAGTCGTTTTGCATCAAGTGGTCGTTTTGCGGCTCTGTCCAAGATTCACGTCAAATGAAAATGGCTTTCAAACGAAGTAATCAGTGTCCAGAAGCACATCGGGCTATTTATTGACTGCAGAATAATGTGACGCTATTTAACCCCACAAAATTCATTCACAATTTGACCATCAATGCCCGTCTTTACATTTTCTACGTCCTCCATCACTCATAAAAATCATTTGAAAAATAAATCCTTGGAGGAGTTGAATGAACCATCTATATGAAGTAACAAACATCGGTGACAACCTTTTGAGTTGTTAAATATTTGGTCTATATTGCAGACCAAAAATGCCACATCTTGAAAAAAAATGTTTCTTATAACACTTACAGCATTTTCACTGGCTTTTACACCATTAAGATACCCCTTTATTTGACATAAACATAGACCTCACCCTTATCAGCATTTTGGGGAGTCATTTACTTAGTTTAACCGCCGCGCATGCAAATGGGAATCCGTGGATGGGGTAAAAGCTGAACGACTTGATCACAGACTGTAGCTCGGCTATACTGTCCGATTGGAATGTAAGTCTCTGCAGCACATTAAAGATAATGATATACTGCTTTCCGATGATACCACATATGTTAGATAAAGAAAAATATGTTATTTATAAATTCAAAATGGCGGACACAATCAGGTCAAGTTTTTTTTTACTCAACCCTGATAAAGCTCCTCTGTGAAAATGACGCCATTTTCAAACCTCCTAGTCCAGACTGTCTGTCTGAAAATAAAGGCAATGCTTATCACCATTCTGATATGATTTGGTAAAGCAAGATCTATTCGATTAATGAATTGCCTTACTTTTAAAGAGAAATGAGGAAATTACCAGGAGAGAAACGCCCTAATTTTTTTTTTCAAACCAGGTTTTGTTTGACATATTGGGAATGACTTATCAATGATAGAAAACGCCTGAAATGATTAAGCGCTGAATACGCCGCCTTCATGTAAAAGATGATTCGTACTTTCTGTCGTGCACGACAGAAATCAAAGCATGGTTGCCTCTAGGGACGATTTGGAAGCGCAAGTTCAAAAAGGTTGCGGTTTTGTTCGTACTTGTTTGTCCATAAACCTTAGAAAACGTCCTCGGTAGGTGGCCTACAAAACGATCACGTGCAATTGAGAGGAATTGGATCCATTCAAGAAATCTCGTCTGTCACGTTAATAAAATCTGCCCATTCAGAGCCAAACATATCGGACGTTGAGTTTGCCAGCTATGCACATAGGAGCTTTTGAAAGTGAGCTTTGATTCCAAACGTGCCAAATGCACATGCAGGTTTTTATCTGAAACTTGTAATTTATTGTGCTATGTAATAGAACTAAATAGGTGAAAAAAAAATATTAAACGTTCTTGCGTTTGAAGAACTCAGTTTGTTCGCAATACACAATCCATATGGTTTAAGTAAACCCTGTTAAACAGCTTAAGGTTTCTCAGTGAGGCTATAAAGGTTGGGGCAATACAAAAAAGGTTCTTTCAAAGTGCCAGAACGTTTTCCTAGAACTTTTTACATCTTTTATGTTACCAAGTTGGGGAAGGATTTCATAAGGGATAAAAAGGATTCATCCAGGTGGCATCTTTCTTTTTAATATGCTAGTGAATGGAAAGGGGTATTGGGGCTATGTGTTAATTAAATTACAATAAAACTTAAAGTACAAGGGTTTTGGAAATACACAAGTTGAACACACATGAACAGAAAAATACTATTTGGTCAATTTGGTGACAAGTCGTTTCGTTATTCATGAGTCTTCCTGATCCAATGAGCAGTTTCTGTACGGGGACTGAAATCCAGTTTGTTGCACCAATTGGTGTTTAATTGTATCATAATATCACCTTGAAGAGGGGTGTCGTCTGACCAGGTATGTTTCCGCCCCGAAAAAACTGCCATTAGCACAGTACTGCCCATTCAAAATGGCGCCGTAGTAGTAGGCGAGCAGATTAGGGTGGTATTTTGGGCGGATGTGGGAAGTCGCGTACTACAAGCTAATTTTGGTATTTTTGTAAAGTGGTGGGTGCTGACCACATCACAATCAAAATTTACAGAATCACTTTTTTTTTAGGGGAACAGATTTATGGCGTCTTCAAAAACTGGACCGCCATTCTTGCGTGTTTGGGTATTTCGTTTCAAACTGCATTCTTAAAATATAGCGATTCGAACACCTTTTAACTATTTTTCATCAATTTTGATAGTGGTCTACTAATTAAACACATGATCACTTGCAATAGAATGCTAGAGGGCGTTGTCAAATGGCCGCCAATATGCGTTGAATGACAACTTACTGATTAAAAAATGGTACAATTGAGCTTGTGTTGGGGAAAATTGGGCGGTGGTGAAAGTCACATACTAAATATGTTAAATGTTGGTATTTTGTGAAGTATGGGTGGTGATAGCATCCACAACCAAAATTAACCCAGAATCCCTTGGGGCGAACATATTCTAATGGCGTCTGCAAAATGGCCGCTTTGTGTTTGGGTATATGTTTCAACATGCATAATAATATCGCAAATTTGAACACCTTTTAACCATAGTTTTCGTCCAATCTGATAAGTAGTGCTACAACAATAAAAATGTCTGCCAATTAAAATCGTCTAAAATGTCAATAAAATGCTGCCAATAAAATTCAGAACAACAATAAAATGTCAATATTTACACGTGATCAACTTACACAGATAAACACTGGAGGGCGTTTACCAAAATGGCAGCCAATATGTACGTTCAATGATAATAAAAACATAGTAAAATCCCAACCCCCTTTTTCTTGTGCCTTTTCGGTTATACGGTTGCAGATTGGTATTTTTAAATAATTTGAACACCTTCTAAGGTATTATTTAAAACGTACATTAATTTATATACACTGATTAAGTAGTACTTACATACTGTTTAATGACCATGTGTTCCATTACATAAACGCACACTGGAGGGACCACTTACCAACTGGCCAATGTGCGACGAACACAAACTTATAAACCAAGAACTCAAGTGCCAAATGATAGCTCAATCGACCGGAAAAGGCGGGTAAAGGAAAAACGAAATGGGGAAAGGACAAGTAAGGCAAGAAGCGGGGAAGGGAAAGCGGGCAGTGAAGGCAAACCCTCACTGTACTATTTATTTTACATCGCACAGCCAAGACATTGCACATACAGTCAACCCCCGTCAGTTTTGGGAGCGAAATAGCTCAGCCATCAAGCGAAGCGAAAGGTTTGTATTTGAACTGTACAACTAAAAGACCCAAGACGGGGAAAATGACTATTTGTGAGCTCAAAGTTCGGCAACAATGGAGGAGATTGGATAAGGTTTCCACTTTTGTTAAAATTTTAGCCACTATTTTTATCAGGACAGTTCTGCGTCTCATAAGCACCTGACACTGCCCCTTCAATGGGATCTTGATCATCCTTTGTCCGGTTTCGCTCAATATAAAGAAATCCTCTCCTACGCAACACTCTTCCTGCTAGTCCTTGATGTGACAGAAAGTTCTTACTAACTGCAAGTAATGATTCAAGATTTGAACTCGTTAAACTCATGATGATTGCTTGTGCTTTGGACATCGTAATCGCAGTGTTCTTAGCATTAAGAGGAGACACACCCTCACATTGGCGCACAGCATTTTCAGGCATATTACAAGTCTTTTGCATCTGTCATCACTAGCGTTGTCTTCAGTGACCACAACTCATGTGCAAGATATGTAGAATGCATTCCACTCCTTGGCGCGCCTTGACTTTATTGCTTTGATAGAGAGTCTTTTGCCGTTGTTAAATTTTCCAAGTAGAATCGTTCCGTACAACGAGCCACAAAGAGGGGGAGCTGGAGGTTGGTTCTCCCTAAAAGTAACCAGCATTTTGTCAGAAACACTCTAGTGTGACCATCCATATTCTGTGCAAATGCTGTTGGGTTTCCTACATATAGCAATAGCTCTGACAGTCCCTCTCCAATGGAATACCATAGGTATGGAGGATGATGCAGCATAACCTCCTATTAATGGCTGTCAAAGACCTTTTAAAATCCACGAAAATCTGTGGTTTTCCTTTCCTCAGAGGCAATTATATTTTTTTTCATTGATACTTCTGAAGGTTAGTATCTGCAGATCTGCATCTATAAGGAATCACATTCTTGTTTTCCCGTCGGAGTATAGGATCGTGGGAGGAGAGATTTTTATTGAGGGCAACATTGAGTTTGTAGATTTTAAATGGCAATGTCAAACATTGCTAATACCCCTGGTTCTGGGGTAGCTGGAGATCACCTTTCTTTGGCAGAAGTGTGATAGATGAACTTTGTAAAAGGCAACGAGACTCATTTCCTTGTTTAGAACTAATTGCAAAATTCCAAGTTGAACATGGAAGTGTGCAGATTCCATATAACTGTGGGATATAGTGATGTCCACCTCTTATCGATGCTAAGAGCTTCCCTATACTTCTAAGCGTGTTTGATATTCCTTTATGGAGCGAAGACTAGTCCTGATGGGCACTCTGTCAGCAACCTTATGGTTGACGGATGACCAGGATTAACTGTCTAGTTAGCTATCTCCGAGCAGGCAGCTCATGCTGCTGCATTTGGTATCATAGTGTAACTATCAGCTCTTCAGTCATGACCGTGATAAAACCTTAAAACGTCGGTTAGACTTCATCAAAAGGACATTTGGCCGATCTCATTACCTTTTGCTGCACTATTGTTGCTTCTTCTTCTTATCGTGTCCAAAACACTGTGGTTCTCAAATATGATCCAGCCGTCTGATACAACGTCTGGCTGCATGCTTCAATGAATTCGTCAAGGTCCTTGTCTGTGTTTTGTTGCTCCAGCAATGGCCAGACCAAGAGGTGTTTCCGTTGTCTGTGGTGGCGGTTCCCCACACCGCACAGGTAGTATCCTGATCGGTGCTGCCAGATAGCCCCCTTCTGCAAGGAAAAACCTAGATCGCCATTTCTGGTTCTCAATCTGAATTGAGGCATCGCCATTCAGCCCATAGGGGATCGAGTCAGCTCCAGGTGGAAGACGCTCACCAGTTTCAATACCGGCAATAGAATTGTTTACCTTGGGTTGATGGCAATCCTTTCTTTCCACAAGTCGACGCCTTCACCTCCTTAGAGACTGTTTTTTAATGGGTTGGTACTTTTGCTTAAGAAACGCCTCATCTCTGGATTTAATGCGGTTGGCAGCAGGTATCTGTCCATGCCAAGGGTGCTTCACATTAGATTACTGGCAGCTCGGGGCTTGCATACTCGCTAACGCTAACGACGGATTCTGGTGGAGCACTTCCTGCTAGGAATGTACAAGTTTTTTTCCGTGGTGTTGGACGATGCATCCTGTGATAAGCCGGCAGGAGGCATTTAACGCTGATCAACTTCTTGGCATGGGTAGATCTTTCCCATACAACGGGCAGGCATACTCTGCACATAGTAGCACAGGCAAGTGCCGTCGTCTTAGGGTATGGGCGAGCACCCCATCTTGTCCTTGGTAATTTCCAGGATCTTATGGAGTAGGCATCGGTGGATTACAAGTGTCCGTAACGCTGCTGATAGTTCGACGAACACGCTCCGTTACCAAACCCTCCTCTCGAAACCATCCTCAATGTGTTGAGATAGGGTGAGTACTTGGCTTGTTGTTGATTTGCCTGGCCGGAAACCTGGTATGAGGTGTTCGTTCTATCAACGGTCGATACGATTGAAGCAGGATACGTTTCAACGAGCTTGTAGGTTAGGCTAAGGAGTGATATAGGTCTGTACTCTTGGGATGGATGGATCGTTCATAGGCTTTAGGAGTGCCATAACATGCCCCTCCTCCAGATCGCTGGGAACCTGTGGGAAACAGGCAGCAATTGTAGAGCCGAAGCCATTCCCCCGCCGCTGGCCAAGATGTCTCAGCCGCCCGTGGAGATGTCGTCAAGCCCCTGCCCCTCCTGGCTGAATCCAGCAACACCGGACTGCGGGGCAATCCGTCCATGCCGAAGGGGAGAGCGAAACCAGGGCCACCACCACACCTCCACGGTTCCAGCATGATCCTCCCGGGTGTTTCTTGCTGCACCTGACATTTAAAAGCAGTTGGTGGGCTAGGTTTGGAGTTTCAGCTTGCTTCTCTGACTGAGTGATCTCAACACTTGAAGCAATAGCCAGGTCTTTCTTCTTTTCTTGGGCAACATTGCCAGTGCAAATCTTTGTAAGCGTTGTTAGGATATCATATTCTGCACTGCAACTCCATCTTTTAGCTCATTACGACAGAGTTTGAAACGTATTATGTACAGAACTGCATTATTCTTCACAGAGGTGGTTACTATATATTGCTGGCACTATTTACAGGTTTCTCGCTTTCAAAAGGGATCTTGGCAGGAACTCTGCTCATGGTATAGCTAATTCGACATTTGCAGAAACTCAATTATGTGGTCAGACCTATGCCTCAAAAGAGTTGTATGCACGAGAGTTCTTGATGCTATTGACCCCACTCTTATATTTTTAGTATGGCTGTGGTATTATAGGTAAATAAGGCATCAGATGGACCAGAATGTTGGCATTGTTGAAGTACTCCAAGTAGTAGGAGGAGGTTGTGAGCAGGGATTGCATGCAGTTGTTCTGATCTGGATCTGGATTGGTATTGCACAACACTCCAGGTGGAGTCACGCTGCAGGGAAATGGTGTAAATGTGCGAATGTAGGTTACTTAATCTTGTTGAGTGAGGTGAATATGATGGCTTGTTTTAAATTGCTGTGGGTCTTATTCATAGTTGTAACGAATGTGGTAATAAGTTCCAGCCTTTTACTGTTGGGTCGGAAGGGAAGTAAGCTGTACTTGTAACAGTCTTTTTGACAGATAGGTTTGGTAGCTAGCAGTTACTGTGCTGGTGCCGTGACGGGGCCAGAACCGGATGAAGGATGGTATCCAACGGCAGGATAGGAGGCCTTGTCTTGCCTTATGTAAGATGGACAATCGGCTTACTGTCCTATCTATCCTTTAGGTTTACTCCAGTGTAAGTCCTTGATGATTTAGAGTAGAGGACAATACTGTACCTGGAATAATCATTGACAACAAATCTTGCTGCTCTACGTGGATGCTCTCAACTAAGATCTTAGTATAAAGTTCCAGAGGTAGATGAGTATTGCAGTACAGGGGAAAATAACTACAAGTAAGCGGTTTCTTGTGGGTTTATTACACGAGTAGAGATTTCTTTTAATGGAATTAAGTGATCTATTTGCGGACGATGGTAATACGACAT
>JAMKCH010019473.1:0-35233 GCA_023653785.1 Ophioderma brevispina
CTAAAGATGATACTACAAAACCTGTAGTGGTTCCACAATCTTCCTCTAAACATGTTTAGACTCAGCGTTTCGCAATAGGAAACAATATATTTAATATGCGTTTCTTTCTTTAGTGAACATAAAGGGAAAATGAGAAAGTTATCAATTAGTTTAGGTCAGGTTTAGAATTATAGGCCTATAGCACGTGAACTATTCAATATATGTAATTTGAGTTCAATTAATAATTATACCAGCCATACTTCCATTTTCAATCAAGGTACAGAAATTCGCCTGTGTCTGTTAAGAAGCACATAATGACGTTGCTCTCGGACAAGGCAAGTCGAAATTCAACTCGTCATAATTGACGGATTTTCCATCCATGTACATGAATTGGAGTTTTGTGAAATGCCTTCGTGGGTTTTTTTTTTTGGTTTGTTCATTTTAAACATATTATTACATTAGACAAAATATTTAAAAAGAAAGAGTTGCGGTATTTTTTTTTTATGCTGTTACAGAAAACTAATTTGAGTTCCAATGTATAATTATACTAGTATATTTATTTTATGTATTGACAATCTGTCTATTAGTTCTGTCGTATGTTAATGAACAGGCCCTCACAGTTGAAATGAGATTTAGGTGTAGGACACCTCATAACGGAGAAGGTTTATGAAATTCAGGAAGAAAACAATTTCTTCCCAGAAGAATGGAAGAATCTGAATCAAGAAGAGTCCTTAAAATAACAATCTGCCCTAGTGAATTTAGTTTCTGACAGAAAGTATATATTAGTTTTATTATTTAATCCCAGAACAATTAAAATTAGGAGGAGGAGCTATAGTAGGTTAACGACCACACCAACAATATTTTGCATATGGTGTATGCATGAAGATAACGTTATTTAATTAATATGGGGGTGAATGGATTCTCCTATACTGCTTTGATTTCTGATTGATGACTATTGTTTTCACATCCTCTCCTTCTTTTAAACTGAAAATAAATTATTTTTCAATTAGGCCCCATGAGTCATTGCTATTAGGCAATTGTTTTGATTGAAATCAAATCGCCATGAAAGCCGTTTTGACATCTTATAATGCATAACAGGCATGAAATTCACACCTTAAATTAAGAAGCTAAAAGAGCATTCTTCTTAAGCCTATGTAATCAGTGCATTCAGTTTGCCTTTAATCAGTGCAAATACAATAGCAACTTGGTTACTTAGTGCAATGAATAGTTGAAATGATATAATGGGAATTCTGCAAAATACACTAATGCAACCCTGAGCTTTTTTTTATTTGTCTTGTAAAATATTTTTTTTTCATGCGACGAGGACTTCTATGTAAAAGGTGGGCAGTCACAAGGCCTCGTGGACCACCGTGAGTTTAATTATACAATAGCATGCGGTAGATGGGGGTTGCTGGCATTGGCTATTTTACAACGTACTTTCAGATATTTTAAATCATTATATAAATAAAACAAAAAAGAAGAGTCCTTAAAGGACCACTGCTCGAATGAATTTAGATTCTGCCTAACCTGCGTCTTACCAAGAGGGGGGTGGGGGTTACACACCCCCTTAGTGAATTGTGCTCCGTGCGCTAAAAGTGCCAAAAGCTTTCGTAATAAAAGCTTCAGCGTAATCATGGTCTCATCCTTTCCGCGTCATGTTAGCGAAAATAAATGTGAAGGTAGCACCTTCACCGGGGTTAGGGTATTGCACGGAAAAAGGTCGAAGGGTAGGGGGTGGTTGCCACCAAGAAAAGTTTTGGTTACATTTTTGAAAATATTATGCACAGTCAGTTAATGGCTCTAAACACTCTATGTTTTGGAAAAACTAGTCACCTCCACATTTTAGAGCTGGAAAACCGAAAGATGAAAATCCGATATCCTACCTTTTTAGAGCAAAATGGCATTTTCGCCTGTTTTGCGGGAGGGAAAATGCCAATTGTGCTGATTCGTGGAACTTATGACGTCATTGTGACGCCATACTAGGTATGCCTTGAGTACTTATTTTTGGTATCAATGGAAAGAGAAGGACCGTATCTATCCACTGGTCAAAATCATCAGCATACGGTGCGTTATAACGAATTCTCAAGGGGGGTGGTAAACCACCCCTTCGGTAAACCGTGTGTACAAAAAGGCTTGGTCAAGACGAGGGTTAAATTAGGCTTGTTATATTGAGATTGCATATTCTTGCATGGACAATTAAAGCCCACGGATTCAGCGCTTTTTCAAAATGTAAACAAACAGCGCCCTATTTTTCATCAAAGTTGCACTTTTTGCCACTGTTGTGTTGGAATTGGTGTAATAAGACCCCTGTCAGAAAACAGGGCTCTAACGCGTTCGAGCCGTATTTGTAAAGAAATGATTTTTGCTATTGTCGGGAATCCGACTTTTTTTAGACGCAGAAATCAGTCGCAAATGGCATCTTAAGGACCGCTTTAAAATGCTTAAGTGCTCTGTTTTTCACAATGAACAGTAATATAAGGTGTGGATATGACCAACACTAGCACTTTAGAGACAAAAAAATTTTTGGGCATTTTGATTTTGGGAAAAAAAAATACGATAGTGGCTTTAACACTATAAAACGAGGGTGTGATTCAATGATCTATACCGATTTTAATATTCTATCATTCATACTCCGCAAATATGTTACTAAGTTCCATTGATGATGATGATGACACTTACTGCTTTTGCGAAGAGTGGGAAAGGGTGGGCTAGAGGGAAAAAGGGTATTAAAGGATAAAGAAAGACTATGGTGAAGAAAAGGGAAGAAAAAACAGTTATGGAAACGGTGCGAAAGGAAGAGTTACCATGGCTATTTAAGGTATAAACAAGGATTATAAACAAGGATAAAAGCACGGGCTTGGCCAGAAACCTCCAGACCGGAGGTGCGCTAAGAGGGGCTATAGCACAGAACAAATTACAGATGCAAAAAGATGCGTTTGTTTTTAATTTAAAAAAAAAAAAAAAAAAAAAAAAACCTGATGGTTCCAGAGCCCACAAAGTCCCATGCCACAAATGCCACGGAAAAGAGTAGGGAAGCGACAAAATATTTAAAGAGGTAAATACCTCGGAATAGTAACAATGATAATTAAATCAATGTAATTATACGATTTGGATGAGGTAAGAATCAACAATACATAAAATACTCTAATAACATGAATAAAGGGAAGGGGGAAATGAGTGTTGTATATAAAATATGATGTATTATGAGAGCATATGGGAACGAAAAATGAGTGAAATAGAACTTGGGAATGGATGGTGAACATGGGTGTGTATAAAAGGTTAGACGACGTATAAGCTATTGGAAAAGGATTTTTTTTCAGGAATTTATATAGGGAAGGGGTTATTTAAATGGGAGGTAAAGGTAAATTATATGTGGTGATGATAGAATGGGAGCGTAATTTGGAAAAGTATACAAGGTGAGAAAGAGTTTATGAAGAGAAAGTACACACCAGAGTCCAAGGATTAGACAAGGTTGCCCTCTAAATTGATCAAAATTATGCCAAATTCGACCCATTGAGCCAAATCTGCCATTGTGCCCTCCCCCTTATTGACCACTGTGGCGGATCCGCCCCTGAAGTACACAAGACCAAAGAAGGGTGAGAAGACGCGAAAGAAAGATTATAGGCAAAGATTAGCGACAAAATTATTATTTTAAACAGAGACAGCCGTGATCTTGCGCGAAGCGAGGAGTCCCAATAGTCATTATAAAACCCTATAAAATATGTAAAGATATTTTAATGAAACCGCCATTCTCTGTTGAATAGAACTTCCTTGAATATATCACACCAATAGTCATTGAAAATTGTGCAAGTAAAAAAAAAAATAATAAATTACGGTTTTGCCCAATTTGCATATATTTACACACATTTAGAAACATACAACTTGCAAATATACATTTCTTTATAATAAATCTTCAAAAAACTTCAAAAATAGAAAAACAATAAAACAAGAAATAGGAGTCCATGTGTTTGCCCCGAAGACACAAACAATGGGACTCTGATTAAGCCATATTTCAGGCAAAAATCGACAGGGTACCCAATAAAAATTTGACCCAAAATGAAAGTGATATTCCAATTTTTAAATTTTGATGTACACATCATAACCCACTGAGATAAAGTTCAATCACCCATACATGTCTCAAGCAAAAATTTCAAATTAAATATGATAATCAAACACTCACACAAACACGAGATCACTTTTAAAAAGACAAGACAAATCAACACAACACTTTCATATATATGTATATGAAAAATGTTTAACTTAGTAATTCACTTGAGCAATTATACCCCAAACGATACGATTTTAAGCTACTTATAAAAGTCACACTAATTATCACATTATAATTTTAAACACTTTTAAATACATCATATTATAATTAAACAATATATCACATTATAATTTAAACTTTTAAATACATCTTATTATACAATCATACAGTGGAACACCTTTATTATTACAAGTAAATACTACAGAATCCAATTAAGACAAACCGTCTGTCAAATAACAGAAGAGTTTCCCCTTATAGTGGCTATATACGACATGTAAGGGGGACATGTAAGATAAGGTTAATTTGTAAGATTGTATTATGATCACTTTGGTGGCATATAAGGGAATGGGTCCATGTGGGCCCATGATTCGTTTTCGCGCGCTATGTTTTTAACGCTAAATTATCTGGCCAAAATTTTGTTTATTGCATAAATTTCCAGTTGGGCATATTGGTGGAAAGGGAAAAAATTCAGATTGGTCATGGCATTTTCATTTTTACTAATTTCATGAACATTGTGGCACTATTAAAATTTGTCTTTTCCTAAAGGTTGATGGTCCGATCGTCTTTGGGACCCCCGATTTACCCGGAAGTAGTATTCATTTTGATATCAGATGAAAGGCCGTTTTTTCATTGTCATCTGAAATTGAGCCCTCAAATCCATTCATTCCCAAAGGATTACACAAAACCGACCGTTTAGTGGTTAACCATTAAGATTAGACAGGATGATAGGCTTTGCAACATGCATTATGCGTCTACCATCAAAACCACAAGATTGTTTCCCACGGTACTTGATGGGTGTAGTGCAAGTGCCAGGCTCTAAAATCAAGTACAGAACACAATACACATAAATTGGATAAAGACCTTTAAATCGTACGAGAGATTATTCTGTTTTTTTTTTTAAATTATTTCAGCAATGTGTGTATTATGCATAACTAATTTGTAAGCCAGAATTATTGAAAAAAGTCCTTAGGGAAAATATTTTTCTTTTTGGGGCTGGACAAATTTCTACGCGTCATGAAAATTGGTTTTGGAACGCCACATTTTGAATCTGTATAACCGATTTTATTATTTTTTATGTTAGGTGATCGTTTCAATTGATGTACCCATCAATGGTCAGAGAGTTTTGTTAAAAAATCCAACGCAATCTGTTTTTAGGGGAGGAGTGGGGGAGGGCAAGTGGCCCCTTAAGCAACCAACGGGAGTGCCCCGAAGGACATGATGCACCTTAAAAGTGTTAATATTTCGTACATGATTCAACATCTACACGTTTACCATATAATGAGTTTGATTTTGCCACATCCTATGTGAAAATTAATTGGTACCTTCTGGGTATGGATAAGAAGCCATGGCCTTCAAAGAGCAAAATGACAGCAGTGCTTGATAGCTCTTGATGATATAAACAGTGAAACTACATAGTCTTGGTTCTGTCACAGTCTGGCCCTGTCATATCCCGGAGCAATTCTATTTATTGGTTACGGATGCATTCGTGATCCTCGCACCTTAAAATGGTGTTATGGTTCACTAGTATCCAGAAATATTATTTTGAAAATTTTCAGTTGATGTACCTGATGTTGATGTTTTCACTATGCTAGGAGCAAATATTTTTTAAGGACATTAAAATACAAAATCTGAAAAATTTCTACCAGAGTAGATTGAATTTGCAGTAATATTAGGCACATACTTAGATATACGGTTCAACTGATAAAAAAAATCTCAGCTTGTTTTTAGGTTAATCGAGAGAACAAGGCTGAGGATTATAAAAATTCCCATGATAACCATATAGCATCAGGCTTTGTTTAAAAACAATGGATGCTACAGAAATTTATTTACTACAATGCAATTTAGCAGTTCCCCGCCATCTTTAACATACCTAGAACTGATCTTGTACATATTTGAAAAGTCAGTAAGAAATCCAATCAAACTTTATTGAAAACCCATCGTCTTTTACACCAAACATCTTAAACCAAATATTACTGTACACCGAAAAAAATAAGGACAAAACACAAACATGACAGTACTGTAATTTGCAGTTTTTACCCAGCCAAAATTACCACATGCGAACAAAAATACATCCACGACATCAGTCAATACAGGCCAAATAAAAAGTATACTGACCCAGTGTCCCTACGAAACCAATAATATAAAGCATATGAAATGGATGCACCAAAACTGAAATATTGGCATTGGTATTGAACCCAGGACGTACAATGTAGTAAAACGGTAATATCCAGTTCCCACATCACTATAAGCTGACCTTGTAAGTTATAGCTATATCAGTGTAGGAATCTGAAGTGATTCACATGTTGAATAACCTCGATTAATCTCACAGCGGAATTGTTTTGATTTGGATTTATTTTTAATTCCAGGCTTGAAATGCGGAAAGGGTGTTTTTGCCGTTCGCACTGGGAGCAACGCATGTCTTTATATGTGTGTGTGTGTGTTTTTGTGGGTGTGTTTATGTGTGTAGTATGTATGTAGTATGTATGTATGTATGTATGTATGTATGTATGTGTGTATGTAGGATGTTGGTATGTATGTATTATGGAGGTAGTAATAACTGCAAAGTATTCTACGGTTGCTTGTTTTTGGTGTGTGTGATTATACTTATGCAGAAATATATTTTTTTCTTTTTAAATGTTTTCCTTGCATTCATTACATAAATTATGTAAAGTAATTAAGAAAGACGGTTTTAATGATATGGTCAGTGTATGGATCTGTAGTTTTCTTTCTCCACTTCTAAGTCAATTCTTCCTATTTAGAAAAGCCATTAAAACTGAAGGGATTTTTGAGAAATTAACCGTAATAATAAAATGTACTTTAGAATTTGCTAACACATATCAATGTAGTGTTAATGTGGAAATCATTTGACGTGTATCCCTATTTTTTCTAAGTAGACCTTATACATACTAAAACACTTGTTAACACCTTGTCTACATCTAAATGGGGTAAAAATATAACCACAAAAAGGGACCAGTGCACACTCTCTTTGACAATAAAGTACAGTAGTCAAACCTTATAACCAAACTAAAACGTGTCCAAAGATGAACCGCTGTTTTAAATGTTGGCCAAAGGGTTTTATACGAGTACATGACGGGTCCACATAAAGAGATGCGCAGATCATTTGATACTAATATTAGTTTAAAAATTGACAATATCTTAATGGGATCCCCACTGACATATATTCCATATGAAAATGGCTAAATGGTTGTATTTCTCGATTAAATAATATCACATTAATGAGGGTCCGTTATTGTAGCGACACCGAGTAACCATTTCCTAAAGGGGCTAACGGAAAGATGTCACATATCAGGTCAGTGTCCCTAAAAAATAAAGCACTGATTTGTACGTTGCACAAAGTAAAGTTTACATCAATAATTCCCCATCTGAAAGGATTAAGATTTATTCTAGTACCAACATTTGTAATGTCGTATTGGAAAGTAACTAAAAATTCGACCTGTATTTTATGTTGCATGTTTTGCAACATAAGCCATAACTAATCCAAATTACATTTTGTTTGCAATTATTAAGACTTTTCCAGATGCTTTGAAAATATTAGCGTGGCCCCCTTTCTACAATGTTATAGTGGATTATATTAATAACCTAAATTACAACTTCAATTTTGAGGGCCTTCGATCTAAGTCCAATAATGAGGGCCACAAGAGGATACTAAGTTCCTTTTAACACACCTAACTCAATCTCCGTTACAAGGTTCGCAGTAGTTTCTTCCAGAGGTGGGGAAAACCGTGGTTTTTTTAACTTGAATAGAGAAGAAAGAAAGAAAAAGAAGAAAGAAGAAGAGAGGAAAAGGTTTAGTTGGTTTTAAAAATCTTTGTTTTAATGCAAATGGCCTACATTCGTGGTTTTTTTATATATATAATGATTGAAATATACTGAATTTAAAGATAGCCTTCTGGGAACCCCCCCACCCCGGCTATGCATAATTTTTTAAACTCGCAATGATCCCACGTAAGCCACACTAATAAACAAAATAGAATAATACGTGTATATTATGGCAGGCTTTTTTACACGAGGATACAAAGATTCAGGATGTTCACGAAAAAAAGGAATTCATTGTAAAGGCTTACTTAAACGTCTTTCAATTCTAAAAGTAAAATTTTATAGTCTCCCTGAAAATAAACCAGGGTCTTCACATAACGCAATACTAAGTTAGACCGCTACTTATACACAACATGTAAAAACAACAATTTAATGGTTTCGCTATTAACTTTGATTTTTGATTTGTGATCTTTTAAAATAACCAAATTGGCCTTACAGATTTTTTAAATGTTTGCATCTGCAATTTTAATTGCGATAATTATCTAAATGTGCGCATTGCATTTAGAAAGATTTGGAAAACAGGTTACCATTATCGTCTATATAATTGTATGCCCAAGACAAAACAAAAATGTGAACAAATACTAATTTATACCTGCAAGGGATACCTTGTAAATTAATTTAAAAAAAAAAAACAAACAGATTTTGAACAATAGGTTGTCTTGTGTAAAGTTGCCTGTGATTGCGCAAAACGACGAATGTGGTGCTATTTAGGTTCATAAATACATTTGCTGATTTCTACGTTTGGTATTGAGAAACGGAGACAACATTTTTTTCAGTTCTTACATTATTCCGGAAGAAATAAGTTCTCCGAAGTCATAATACCGTTCCGTATGAGGTGCCCTAAACTCTCTTCATGTGTGAGGCCTGTTATGAAAATATGACATGCTAAGAAGTTGTCGTATAAAAAATGGAAATAGTACTAGTATAATTATCAATTAAAATCAATTTGTTATAGTTAATGTTATGTTATTGTTATGCTACCTTATATGAGTACATTAAATTATTTTGTCTAATGTAATAATATGTTTAAAAGGAACAAACCAAAAAAACAACAGGATACTGCACGCACGAAGGGATTTCCAAAATTCCAAATTCAGCGTAATAAAGTAAAATCCCAAATTTATGACGATTTTGAATTTCGAATTGTCGCATAGCAACATTTCTGTGTCCATTCTGCGTTTTTTAAAATACAAACGAATCCTGTACCTGAATGAAATTGAAGTACTAGTATAATTCTAAATTGAAATCAAATCACAGGATATAGGATAGTTCGTTGCTATTTGCACATGTTAAATTATAAAAACCTGACTAAACCTAATTTGATAACTCTTTCTTATTTGAAAAATTATATGTTCAAAGATAATGCATATCTAAAAGACTATTTTTATTGCTAAACAATGAGCTTAAATATGTTTAGTTTTAAAAATGTTGAACAAGAGGAGTAAGAATGTGAAAATTGTAATTATTGCAAACATGGTCTTTCAATAAACGAATCAAGATGTTAGATCTTCCTACAATAAGTGAACAAACTTATATTCTTCATATTATGTCTTGTTTATTAATTTTGCTTAGAAGTAACACCAATACGGGATTTATACAAATCGAAATACTTAGAAGTAGTGTGCTTCCATTTATGAACATAATAAAAGGCCACGGCAAACCATTTCTTATAGGTTACATATTTACCCGGTATCAGTGTATAGGTTTTCCCAGTTAATTTCGCCACTTGTATAATTGATTTCAATAAAACACACAAATGGAATTCGTTCCGGTTGGAAAATCTGAATCGCTGAAAGGGCAACCAATGTCATTATTCTGATATTCACATTTGTGTCATGGTATTTTTAAACTTTGCGTCATTAATTTCGTTTTTCGTTCAATTGCTCGTCTAATTCGCCCGTCAATATCAATACCGGCGTATATGAAAGAAAGCAATTCGTCGTTTTTCATGATATTCATTAGTTTTCCTTCAATTTAAGTTGGGTATGGCCTATTTTAACAACATTAAGGGGTGGTTCGAAATGTTTTTCTCCAAGTATCTTCAAAAATACACATTTCTGCTCGTGTATTTTGACCTTAAAATACTCAATTTGCCCATTGATGTGTTGTTAAATAAGTAAAAAAAACATTGTCAATTCGATATAAAAAAAATATGCATGTTTCTTGTTTGAACTTTATTGTTCCCGTTTCTTGACTATTTTGGCTTACAATTAAAGAGACATAGGAGACTTCCAGAAAGAAGCGCCCAAAGTTTTATAGAACCTAGGTTTTTTACATATTGGAATGCTTAAACAATGTATTAGATCAAACCTGAAGGTGAATAAGCTGGATAGATACGCCGTCTTTATGTAATAAGATGATGATTTGTAGTTTCTGTCGTGCACGACAGAGAAAGGTCAAAGCATGGTTTCTATGGGGAACGATTTTTTTACGATCGCAGGCAAGTTCAAAAACAAGTTTGCGGTTTTCTTTGCACCTGTTTGTCCAATATACCTCCCAAACGTCCTCGGTAGGTGGTCTTCTACAACCGATCCAGGCAATTGAGAGAAATTCATATCCTAAAAAAATCTCCTCATGATCTACTTAAAGCCCACTATCACAAGGATTCTTTAAGAATGTAAACAAATCTGCAAGAACGGTTTGAATGTTTAGGGTCGTTTTTTAAAAAGAACAGTAATAAAGTTGTTATTAACACTATAGCAATTTATTTAGAAAGAAAATGAGCATTTGGAATTTTAAAAAAATGACTGATTGTGGGTTAAATCAATGGCGCGGGTTCAACTATAAATATACCCTATCCCTTATATCTACCACGGTTTATTCAAATATATGCATGCATAGTGCAAAAGCACACTGAAAAAAATGTATTTTTTCGGTCCCGTAAGTTTTAATAAATGTATCTGCGAGAAGACAATTACTCCAAAGTGACGGGCAAAAGCCTCTCAAAGAATTCTTAGATTAATGACTGAAGGAGCCAAAATGCTGTTTTTACAGGATTTTGACATATCGCAAAAACAATTGTTGTTTCGGAAAGTTCGTTTTTTTTGGTCAAATTACGGGGCATTCCGGCAGCAAATTTTCAGGGTAAATGCCGTGAAATCAACACAATTGCCATAAGTATGAGAATTCACTGGGCTTTGCCAGTAGAATCACAGCAGTTTTCCGTAGTTCTCACAATCCGGGCATCCGTAAAATTACGGTTCTTTTTTACAGTACTCCCGCCAACACTTCCTTACACGGGGGTTACTTTTTACAATATTTATTAATTGGATCATAAGTATGACAGGACTAATATGCAATAAACTTTAGTCCATGTAATGAACACCCGACGGGATCCCGATATTAATTATGTCCAATAAAACGTTACTCAGTAGGTGATGATGAAATAGTGCCAACTCAAGAAAATGAGCTCGAATTGATTGCCTTCAACCAATAAAACAACTAATAGATGAGCGTAGATTCGTACATGGCGCTTATTTCTCGACTATTCATATTGGAAACCGTTTCCAGCAGCCATTTTTGAATTATTATCGGATCCAGATATCAATTATTTCTAGAAAAAATTTCTACGTTTGCGACACATAGACATGTAGAGCTTAACCATTTACTATTAGTTTACTAGCCAGTTCCAATGCAACCGTATAAAAATCTATTTCTTTGAAAAAATGGGGGCCGCTCTTCAAAACATTTGTGCCTAATATTGCTTTTTAAGAGGACATGAGGAGGATTTCCCGGCCGGGGGGGGGGGGGGGGGTATCGACCCAAAAATTGGGTACGGTGTGTGCGTCCAACGGTTTTAACCTTTGTGTTTAATATCACTAACTGTTGATCGGCTATAAACCTGTGGTTTTAATAGCAGTAAGTTACAAGTCAAAAACTATTCATGTATAACAAATTTGTGATTAAAGTTATGGAAACTTCAAAGTTGGCCCCTACTTTACCTGTATGTCTTTATTCCTCATATTCAATGTCCCTATCTATTTGGGGTATTTTTTTTGTGATAACATATATCTGTTCTTCCTATGGCCTTAGACTATTCATTTGAGAGCAAAATTGAAGAACCTTCATATTTTGTGCAAAACTGTGCCAATGCCGCTTAAATTTAAATTCTGGCTGTTTTTTTGCCTTGTTTAAAAAAAAAAAATCTTAATGGACAGGTTCGCCATCAGTGTAAAAATTTCACACGAACCCTTTATTTCGCAAAATTGCGTACAATTACCACGTTACTTCACCCCCAATTTACAAACATGGACTATTCGGCGACGACAACAAAACACTCCATTCTTGATGAAAAACAATTGCCCAGGAGAAACTTCATTCCGGGGCTTCATTCCAGAAAAAACAACCACCCACACCCAAAACAACCAGGGAAACTACTACAGCATGCACAACCATTAACGTCGTTCCTTACACAAACCAACAAGAAAGAAAACGTACGTTATACAACATTTTACAACATTAACAGCATTCCTTTAAAAAAACTGTAATATCACCAACGATTAACCATAGGACCCTATATTGCCTTAAAGAGACACTGGCACATTGAAAAAATAGTGCGCCCATCAAGATTTCAAAATCGAATTTTTGCCATGTTGTTGTAAAACTTTTATATACAAAGCACTCACCCGAAATGATTAAGACACATCAGCTTCCTTATGGGAAACTGAACGATTTTGTAATTTTGCGTCGCCGGCGACGCGAATTCAGCAGACGACGAAAAATGGCGTTTAACCCAAGAACATGCATGTTCCCTCACGCTGTTAGGCAACCCTTGTTTGATGTTTGGCGACACCGTCCCTGTTAGCACTTTTCCCTTTGTGGTTTTAATATCTATTGTTGTGTTATTGTATATTTGAGTTCAAAACCATGACCCCCTATGTAATCTTTACTTTTTCTATCTGTACACCTCCTCACTAACCACTGTCGCCCTGTGGAATTAAAGTTTATGTGTACTTAAGGTTGCTACAATTACCTGGATATCTGATCTTCCATATTCACTTGTCCCTATCTGTTTGGGGTACGATGTATGTATTTTTATGCTGTAAAATTTATAGTATCTCTGTGAGTTCCTTCGCAAACAGCCTAGACTATCATTTGAGAGACACATACTCTGTAATGGCTACCTACTCTCCGCCGCGCTCCAGTCCGCAAATTTCACTATCCCTTATCGAGACACGGTGAATATTACTGTGCCAGTGCCGCTAAAAAACCAGGAAAATATCACAAAATCAATTAACACTAGCCTGTCACTAACTTGACAACCCTTTTAACACCGTACCCGCCCCCCCCACCAGACCTCTTGTCGTGTAACATGGAATCTTCCACATTGTGGCCAACCTCACCCACCACACTTACACAAGCCCGACACCCAACCAATTCTCCCCACTATTTCCCCGCTTGCAACCTATCCACGAATTATTTTGCTCCCCTTCAACACCCTAATATACCCCTTATCCTCACTATTACACAAGTCCCCGTACTTGCTACCCATAGTCTAGAGACACACAACCCTCCGCACCACAGCCCACACACCACTCGCCCGTTTTAACTATTTCGTTCTTACCTGACAGTTTGAACTGACTACGGACCTCTCCTGCGCACCACACCCTCATCAATCTAATTATTCTCACATTCTATACTAAAGACATGTCATGTTAGCCTCCTTAAAGGCATCGTCTTATTAGGCCGCGCCGCAATTTTACATGAGGCGTCGACGCTAAACCAGCAGTCTGTCTACGTACAGAGCGCCGCGTGGCGTACGCGAATGTGTTTGACCAACATACACTCGAGGGGCGCTAAACATCATCTCCCCCAGCATGCGAACGGTAGAAGAGATTGTGCCCCTCTGGTCTATACTTAATACAAGTCGTTTCTAACTTCCCACGCCTAAACTTTCTTATAACTCATAGACACTATTGTCGGCACTGAGAGCCTATACGTATTGCTTGATGACCTAGTATAATGGTAAAACATAGCTCGTAGTTCGCCTCACCCAGAAAAGCAATCAGTACAAGTCCGAGTTGAGCAATGCCCTAGAAAATGCAGAAACAAATTAGTGTCTTTTTTCGCACATTTTTTGACGCAAAATTTAAAATCAAATGTTTTCCCCTAATTTTCTTACTGAACAACTTTCTTTCGTATTTTAAGTAAATAAATCTATAACTAGACTACTTTGCCACTGTGCGACGGTTGCGACCATTACCAATGTCTTCAACTTCATCTTATTCTTTCTTGGAATTGACCGTGTGACAGACGGCTAGTGACGTCTCGAATGCTCGATCCCACACAGGAGATAAACTATGGCGAGGCCACCTTCTTATTGAGGTCGGGTCTCAATTCTCTCCCATATGGGCTTCCTTTGATTCCCGCTTGTGTATTGTTTCCTCCTTATCATTCTTTAGAGAGAAATTATAACCTCCTCCAGGTTCCTGTGTGTTTGGAGTCCTCTGATATGCAATAAACAGCAGAATGTTGCGCTTCGTTGGTGCTAGGTCCTTCTGTGTTGTTTATTCTGGCCTTCAAAATTGTTTTCTTCTCACCGACGTAAGTTTCATTGCATCACTTTCGCTGCATTGAGTCCATATAGAAAGTGGAGCATTTCTCCTTAGGTGTTTTATCCTTGACGTGAAACTAGTTGCCGCGAAGTATTGCTGGGTTTGAAAGACGTCGCAATACCAAGTGATTGAGTGTGAATTTTAACCTTTCTCCGAACACCAACGGATATGGGGATGGTGGCCCGGCTTTTGGTTGGTTGACCTCCTCCACTCGCGGGGCTTCGTTTGTATTTCTTGTTTCGTGTTCAAGAATGACCAGTCTGGGTAACCACAGGTTTTGAGAGCATTTTGTATGTGTGTGTTCTCCCGATTTACGATTGATGTTAAAAGGATCACTTATGATGGTGTCGCGCTCTGTAATTGAGAGGCCTTATGACACCAGTTTGTGTATAAGCGGGTGATTGGAACCAAACTGTAAGCAATGATCGTTGTGCGTTGGTTTCCTATACACGCTCAAGGTGCGATCACTGTTGATTGTATATATAAGCATTCCAAAAAGCAAGTTTTCCATCTTTGCAATTTCCTGTGTGAACTATTGTTGTCGACATTGTTAATGTGTTCATGTGTATCTCATTTGTGGGATCGCGCACTTCGTGACGTTCACTAGCCGTCTGTCACGTGATCAATTCCAAGAATCGGATGCCTGTTGAAGACCATTGGTAATGGTCGCAAACGTCAGCAGAACCGTCCGCCATTTGAACTCCACCAGTATTTGCTTTTCCGGCCTACTATGCTTCTCAAGATTTCAGCTTCGACGTACCACCTCTATCTTGTGTCCGAGTGTTCGGGCGGTGCGCGTCAGATGAGTGACATGTGACGTCAACGCTGGGCAACGAACAAAGCACTGACCGGCAGTGCGTGAGCACTGAAGGTTTGGTGCTTTTAAGTTCGCGCTCAATCGGCTGATAGTCTATTGAATGCTGTAATTGTATCTACCAAAAAACGTTCAACTTAAAAAGCCACCAAGTTTTAAAAAGAGACGAGCCATATAAAGTTAATGAATTTTAAGAGGCCCCAACTCTAATCAAGTGCGTCTACTTTGTCCTTTTTGTGATAATACACTGCTATTTTTACTTTTAAAGAAAGATTCGTTATTGCTTGCCTTCAGTAAGACTCTTTTACCAACGGACACGTGGCCTTCTATGAAACTTCATATATTTCTACGATAGCTTATAAATTAAAAGATGCCACTTAGCAATCACTCAAAACCTTTCAACTACAAAAGCTCATAAAAGAACACTGAAAACCCCCAAACAGGCTGGAAAATAACTAAAAATACTAAATTTGGCAACAAAGTGCTGAATTCGTGTTTTTTTCATGAAAAGTGGCATCTCTGCAAAATATTTATGTCTGAACCGGTAAAATTTACTAACCAAGCAACGAATTAATTTCACAATACCATATTAGCCTATTGGCATAAAAATTTCGATTCAATTTATATTAAATACCTGTAAAAATTTTACGGGAGTGTACGCGACCCGATCTAGCCAGAGCCATCTTTTTGTTAGAGAACATATTAATAATATACTTATTTGTAAACAGAATACAGTCTACACATACTCCTACATTTTGGTGCATGGAGTGTGAATATATGAACCGTGGCCAGGTTTTCTTATTCCCGCTGTTCTTTAGCAATATTAAATGAAAATCTCAAATAAAAAAATCAAGTACTTCAGTACTTGAATTTCTACTTTATATCTGAAATTCTCATCCCACTAAAAAGAATGATAGCACCACTGAGACTTACTATATATATAACAACATTAAATACTACATGTAAGTCGAAGATGGTAGGCTCGACCGGACTCGACCGACTGAACACCCAAAATAAAAATCAATAACTTCCTTATCTTAGACCAGGGGCCTCCAAAGGAAGCTTAGAATATCGGGCGAATTGTAACCCCCGAGAAATATGTCAACGATGAAGATGCATTTGTATTTATAACGAGAATTTTAGTCAAGAGAACGTTCATGTGACCGTACAGTTGAGTATATACAAAATTTCTTGGGGGGGGGTGCTGAAAAATGATAGATTAGGTGTGTAGATAATACCAACGTATGGTCAGCCCATAACTTAGACCATATCTCTTCGACTATTGGTCATGCATGGGCTCTGACAATGCAACGAATTACATTGCAGATTTGCGTGCTTGTACGGCCGCTTAACTTTGTCTAGGAGCACTATTTTTATTGCTCGCTTTCCTTGATAATTTTTAACTAGTTTTTCTCTGTTATGAAAAAATGAATCAGCTTCTCATACAATACACGGCAGAAGTTTTCCCTGTGATATTACTTTTTCGGTTCAAACTGGAGAAAATCACCGGATATTTTATATAAATAATTGTTGTCTCATTTTCCGTCTAAGTAGTACTTTTTTAAATATATTTTTACCAAATACTTCAAAGTAACAGTTTATTGTTACGAATTATTTAAAGTAAATGTAAAATCAAACTGACAACCTTGATATTTCCTGCCAATAACTTAATACAACCAATCCATAAACTTCCATTCCGTTTCAATGGTTAGGGTGACCGTTAGCCTACAATTAAATAGAATGGTCACCAGAACCGAATACTAGCATAATTTTAATATGCCGAAAGATGTGGGCCACAGGCGGACCTGGAACTGCAACAACAGACTAACCCAAAGTAATTCAATACTTCTATGGCCCTTGACCGCTGTGCCACTGAGGAAGCCTTGTTTTTTTTTTTTTAAAGAGGTTTTTTCTTTTTTTAAAAGTTTTTTGAATTTCAAATTGTTATTTTCGTTAGTTATTAATTTGTTAAACATCATTTTCTTTGTATGAAGTCAATTATTTTCAATGTTAGCAGTAAAAGGCACATCATGAGGATAAACAGAAAACCTTTACTAAATTTTGTCAATATTCATTTCGTATAAAGGCTGTAGGTCTGTGAGACCGTTTTTTAGTTTCACATTTGCCACTAATAACTATAAATGACCGTTTGAAAGTATTTCTAACTCGTCTTTTCCGTTGTCTAAATTCAAATCTTGCTCATGAAATGTTTTAATTGGTTTAAAGCTAATAAGCTCTCACTTAATGTTTAAAAAAACAAATTACATCTTCTCCAAAATTCCACAAACCTCCTAAACTGCACATACAAATTGATAATACTAAAATAAATCCCACAACTAACACCACATGCTTAGGAGTTGTAATTGACAAACATATGAATTGGAAAGACCATATTTCCAAGATCACAAACCAAGTCTCTAGGAGTATTGGAGTTCTTAAAAGACTTAAACATACACTACCACCTGATATCTTGTTTCACTTTATATAACACTCTGATTCTTCCATATATTTCTTACAGAATATTGCTTGGGCAACATTCGAACATTACACCACATCATCTCACTGTCCCTGGAACTCAACTAATCCAACCCACCTTGACAGACTATTTAAACTTCAAAAAAAAGCAATCCGTATGGCATGGTTCTCCCTATTTATTCTCTACCAAGCCATTTTCAATAAATTAAAAACACTTAAAAATATCGATCTAAAAAACTTGAAACAGCACTCTTCCGGCACCGCTAGGTTAGATAATCACCTTCCAAAATCATTTGAAAATTTTTTTTCAAACACCAACAAGCACCCATCCATTAATTTAACACAAGAACATGCAAGCCAATTATTCCAATTAAAGCTACTTTGCATTGAATAAATACCTAAATTAAAAATCTCCGGTCTAGGAATCTGGAATTCGCTGACCTAAACTTACAATCATCAAAATATGCAATATATTTAAAACAAATCTTAAAAAATCACTGATTTCTAAATACTAATGTATGCACATTTTTTTTTTTTTTTAATTTTCAAAATGTAAGATATTTTATCAAAATAGTCTACATGATGTACATCAGTTTAACTTTCCTAGTGTTTGTACAGATAAACACTTAATTATCATTTATTAGTTCAGTATCGGGGACGCGCGACGGAACAATTCTCAATTTCTAGCCTACGTATCTCCGGTAGGCCCCAGATCGTTGCATTATTTTGATTTTTGGTTTTCAATACCGATAGCTCACATCAGCCTTGCCATCTTTACTTCTATGTTTTTTACCTGAGTTATTTACATCAATGTGTTTCACTCATGTTACCCCTTGTCCTGTCTGTTGTTTGTCTTGTTTTTTCTTGTCTTGTTTTGTCCTGTTTGTTTGTCGCACCCTGCTGGCTCACAAATAAGTTTTATCTCCAAGGGTGGGGTCATCCTAAAGGTCACGTGATCTTAATGGCTCTCCCACCACCCATCTTCCTCCATTTTTTCTATACTGATGATATATTATCACTTAATCGATATCCCAATGATTTAATACCTAATCTAAGTCAGCTTGGATGTATATGTTAATATCATAAGGGTAATATTTTGACTTCATTAGCCCAACATGCGTATATGTCAATCTGTCTTTAAACAATTGTATTTAAGTTTAATATCATTTTATTGTATTACTTGTTTGTTAATCACTGAAGAATGTGGGTGAGAATAAAATGAACTCGATAACTGAATCTGAAAAGTGCCACAAAAAATATACTTCTGAGGTTGAAATACGTGCTGCGCTATTGTATTACGAGTAGGTTAGCGATCGTTAACGATATTCCCCTAGTAGTGTTACTCGTCAAACACGTGTCCAAACAAAGGGGAAGTTGTTTCTGTTAATATACTCAAGGTTGTGTTGTCGCTTGTATCATGGACGTTCTAATGCTTTTTTTGCTGGTTTTTTCTTATTTTTTGTATTTTTAAAACTTGGAGGACACACTACCGTGTGTCTTAATGGGTATAAATAGATGCCTTTACTACACAAAAATGTTTACTGATCAGAACGAAAATTCCAACCATTTTCTCAGAGTTTCTATTATTCAAAATTCTGAGTCGCCTTAATTGATAAAACAAGGATTTACGTAGAATGTGTGTAAGTGATTTGTCTGTTTTCACTGTTTTTTGGCTGGCACATATGAATTAGGAAACCCTTCACGGAATACAGCACATGTATATTCCGTTAAAGCACTGCCCGGCAGTATTCGTGAGCCAACTGCAGGGCCTGTGCTTTTTTTTAAAATTCGCGCTCGCGTGATAAGGCTATGAATGCTGTAACTGTAATGGGCATATATTCCACCTCTAACATTCAGTTAGACCAGGTGCTAACTTATGTTGGTAAACATTGAGGACACCTCCAGTCGGCAGATGGAAGCTAGCTGGGGATTCAATCCCATAACATTGACACCTTTTAGTAATCACAATTAAGCCAACTTACTATAACTATTCCAACGACCTCCTACAGCTTGTCAATGGTATTCGGAGCTTGGACAGTGCCGGAGTGACTGCAATAGTAACGTGGAATAAATAGTGAAATAATACATCAATAAACTGGAGAATTTTAAAACTACATTCTAGATATTTAAACATCTATATGCCTTAAAAAGTCATATCTTGGATTAATAGAAAAACACCAAAAAAGTTACCTGGCATAGCGCGAAAAAAAGGAAAAGAATAGAAAACAGAAAGGAGGGAATCTCTCCTTTGGGCCAGACCAACCCATCGTGATTTGGCATTTTATTTTGCGGCCGTTTTTGATACCTTTTTCCCTATTGTTTTCAAGTCAGGTTCAACAAGAGTGGGAAACGCACCTGTGGATTCGTGGACTCTGTAGTTTGGTGGGTTGTGACCGGTGGTTCTTGCAGCCCGTTTTGGGATGACTTTAGTGGTAAATAACTGAAGGGAATCCTTCCAGTATCCAGCGGCGAATGCTTTACTAAACAAAAAATTTTTACTGATCAGAAAGAAAATTCCAAAATTTGTCTCAGAGTTTCTATTATTTCAAAATCTCTGAGTCGCTTTAAGGATAAACAAGATTTACGTAGAATGTGTGTAAGAGTGATTTGTCTTTTTCACTGTTTTTTTTTTTCTGACACACTTATGCATTCGGGAAACCTTACGGAATAAACAAGGTTATCCGTTCGTTAAGGTTTCCGAATTCATAAGTTGTGTCACAAATAAATGGTCAGATGGGTTATAGTCCTACTGACAACACGTGATACTTGTTTGAATACTTATCGGAACGGTAGGAGCAGCCGTGATGCCTGCAGTTTCTTATCTGCATCTTCTTGGTCCTCTGGTGGTTAAGTGAGTGACAAAATGATACTTGAGTGAAAGCTCCAGGGCGCGATTTTTGATGAATGCCTTTTCCTCTTCGGTGATTGCTATTTTGAGTCTTTCTAAGAGGAGCTTAATGGTCTTGTAGGCCCAAAGACGTTGGGCAAAGTCATTAACGGCATGACGATTTAACAATACTCGTGGCGGTTCCTGAAGATAAATACAGAAAACGGTCTTCAACTATTTGCAGTAGACAAACATATAAAGATTGCTTGCATCTACATGACAAGACGGTTAATTTAATTTTCTCAACATGATCTGCGGTTAACACTTAAGTGGTCAATGTCTTGGGCATGCCCGTTGGTGGTCGGGGTGGGGGTGGGGGGCATATGGACCGTAACCTTAAAAAAATTATCTCCCATAGGAATAATTCAATAAAACTCATCACATGTCAAGACTACTCTTAAACATTAACAACAAAGAAAGAACAATTGAAAATATTATTTGATCTTGAAATTAGGGACGAAATTTGATTTTTATGAGGGCCGATTTTAACCGAAAAGAGGCAATTTTGCTTTTGAATTTTCTCCAACATGATACACTTAAAATTTTAACTAGTAGTTTTTTCATGTTTAAGAATAGATTAAATTAACTATGTTTAGCAAAAAGGGGTGTTAGATAGATGTTACTTTTTTTACTAAGTTGCTTTTCCGAGCAAATATTTACCATTCATTTGTGTACAGGGAAATAGCTTACGGATAACACATTATATAAAGAGCAGATAATGGTTAATGAAACTTAACGAAATGTATTAGTATTTGTTAGTGATAGTAAACGAGTCCACATACATGAGTAGCCACAAAGGTCAAAGGCCACTTTTATGTGGAAAAATGATTTTTGTGTGATGCCATTTGTTCACGGATCCTTAAAATTTCTCAATGGTCACCATTGCGGACGTACATTTTTGCCTTGTGGACGTACGCAGTAAAATATTTCAATTTTTGCTGGGACTGTAGGCTACTTCTAGCCCAGTTTTGCTTTTTAGCATTTCATTGTTTTATCGCAATGACTGCTGAAGATTGCTGAAGCTAGCGAGACCTAGCCAATTCTGGCCTGAACCTGCCCTAGATTTCCAGACTTAATGTCTCACCTCTAGGCTGTTTTTCAATAAACTGCAACCCGATATCGACTGGTCTGCCCACACAAGTTTTCTGCGGGAGTGTCAATAATTTCCCATCTTTATCGCTTAAGTTCTTGGTGTGCGGGGCCAATGAAATATCCTAACACGGGTCCGGGTAAAGGGCTATACGTCCGCAACGATGGAATGACATCATGTCTTAATAATGAACACAGTATTCTGAAAAGACACGACTTTCAATCAAAAGATCTGCTTTTAACTTTTGGTAAACAATGGCTGCAGCACCAAATTTTGAAAGTGTATTTATTTGGTAATGTACGTCCCGCAAACCTGTATTTTTGACATTTTGTCATATCTAACCCATCAATGATTATTTGGGAAATCCAATATCCGGTCATGAAACTACATAGTCTTGCCTTTTGATGTCAAACAAAAACTCCTTTACATGAGTATAAAACTAATTTTCAAATACAAAACTAAAATCTTAAAAAAAAAAAAAAAAAATTCCATTTCTTTTTATCCATCCTAGACGATGCCGAAACGGAAGCAACAAGAACCTCGACGTCAATTTCATTGCTTAACTTTCCCGCCACAACAAGCTCTGTGCCCTGGAAATAACTTATGAAATATGTCTGCGTGACGCTGTCATTGTTCGATAGCATTGTCTGGTAAATGAGGTCAAGGTTGTTAGAGTAATGGGGTAGTACCTCATCGTAAAAGCCTCAGTTGTAAGCGGCTGAGGCACCCACGTGAATCTGTCGGTATACCCCCTTGGTTTTGGTTTCAGAGTGAAAGATAAGAAATACACTTTAATAAGTCATTGTATATAATCGTGATGTAATTTCCACGTATCTCATTTATAGTTAGTATACGGCTGGTATAAAACGTGTAATTGCATAAACTGCAGAATCTGCGTAATATACATAATTGCATGCGCTGTATAATCTGCAGGAAACTCATACAGTTGCGTAATTTGCAAAATTTGCAGAATTGCATAACCTGCAAAATTGCATAACTTGCATAAGCTGCACAATTTTTTATAATCTGCAGAATTGCATATAAGCTGCATAATCTGCATAAAATTCAGGCATAATTCCATAATGTATAATTGCATAATATGCCGATTAACTTTTACACAAACTGTATAATCTGCATAATTGCATAAACTGGCTAATCACATAGGCCTCCCTAATGCATAAAGGGTATAAACGGCATAATTTATCTACACCGTAAACCAACTGTTGGTGTTAAAATCATGAAAATGAATGGAAATAGTGTTGATCGACATTGTGCTACCGAAGACTTGCAAAACATGCACCAACATCTTGGTCTTGTTATGATGATTATGGATGATTACGTAATCCATATTATGATAAATGTGGAATTATGCATTCTGCGACTTATGCAGTTCAAGCAGTTCGGTTATGCATCTTACTATGGATTAATACAACTATTCAATTCTACAGATTATGCAATTCTACAGATTATGCAGCTATGCAATTCTGCAGATAATGCAGATTATGCAATTCTGTAGATTATACAGATTATGCAGCGTATGCAATTATGCGTTGCCTTTCTACACCGTTTCTGATATTAGTTCGTTAGGTTATTTTCTATCATACACATCACCAAATGAAAAGCAACTCACCACCACCCCCATTTACCAACATGAAAGAGTGTACACTGACGGATTCGATGAGGGAACTTCACCGTTTCTCGTAACAACTTCACCGAAACAATTCTCCAATTGCACCTTTTCCTCCACAAAAAATAAACAAACAAACAAAACAACAATAATACAAACCTTTCTGCCCTAGAAAAAAAATCGGTACATAAACATTTTCAATTTCTAGTCCCAAATATTGCTCCCTCTAATAATCGCTAGCATTGTTCCCCGGCATTAGTCTGGCATTGTTCATTTTCCACTTTTTCAATGAAAAAGACAGTACCCGGCAGTATACCTTACACCATATAGTAATATTAAGCTTTAGGTACTGTCTTCTGTCCACAACACCTTTCGACTCTCAAAGCCACTGTCTGAGAGAAGAGTGATAATCCAATTTGCCGCGGCGGAAGAAGTAGTCACGCAGCCCGACACGTAGTTCCGCCAAACACATGCGTAAGACAGGCCATTTGTCGTTGTGCGAATAAGAAGTTGGTTTTATTGTAAAAAAATAGGACGAAAGGCAAATTTGGTTATCAAAATTGTAGCTATGAGCATGAGCAATCCAGAAAAGTATAGTTTGCACTATCTAGGATGTTTAGTTAGTTGGTAAAATTAGGGGTAAAGTTACCTTTTATCAAATTTGTATTGTTATGTATGGGAATTAGGGGTTAATCCCTTTCTTTCCTAACCGATGAACAAAAAATGGAAGATCTGAAATCATGGAAACTGTACATTTCCAGATTGCTCATGCTCATACCAATAATTTGACACCAATTTTGTCAAGATTGAAGCATTTTGAAAATTTGGCCCCCTGTACAATGACCAATGAAAAGGTCAATGACCTTTATCACATTTTCAGCCATATCTCTGTAACTGAACATCACAGATATGTCAAACTTTATATTTTCTGATTCCTTATGATGAGACGAATCATTTGAAATACTTTTCAACTAAATTGAACCACTTTGTGCGATTAATCACTCTTAATCCAAGATGGCCGCCAAACGGTCCCCGTGGGACAATATTTGATTTTGGTAACATCAAAATTCTTTAAGTAGATGTCGTAGAGATTCTAAAAATCATGTTAGAATTAGTTTTAAGGGGGGTGCATGGGAACCCATATAATCTGCTAGACTATATCAGACGTTACACATATAAATGGAAACACCAAAGTTTGGTGTTAATTAACACCAGATGTTTGCTGCGGCCCCGTATTGATTCTAGGAGAGTGTTAAATTAACACCAGTCGTGTCAATTTGGCACCGACAGTGTTAAAAAAATAATTACCACCGACTGTGGTGTAAAATTAACACAAGCAGTGTATTGTAACACCAAAATTTGTCTTCATATAATACCAGCATGGTGGTATTTAACCCGAATGGTGTCAATCTAACACTAGTGGGCTCAGTCCCCTATTGATTCCAGGAGGGAGTTAAAATTAACACCCATGGTGTTAAAGTTAACACCCTAGTTTTTGCAGTGTACGGAAAGGGTATAGCCTCCAACTTTTAGCACAACCCATTGCTAGTACTCTATCTCAATATAATATTTTATAGCAAAATCCCGCTTGGTGTGAGAATTTGATCCACATTGCAACTATTCGCATTACTAGTGGTGTAGCCGGGGGGCAGGGGGCATCTGCCCCCCTGGGGAATCTTGACCCCCCCCCCGTTGCCCCCATAGGCCATATCCATATACTAACAAATTTTAATATATGCTTGCCCCCCTGAAAATATATGTGCCCCCTAAAAAAAAGGCTGGCTACACTGTTAAAAATTTCCGTAAATTAAGAAAACAGATTTTCCTTAAATTTACGGAAAAATCTGTTCTAGAAAACAATAAAAATAAAAAACAAAAACATCAAACTAGCTAAAAATGGTTATTTCGGAATATTTCAAAAATTTCTGGCAGCAATATTTCCGGACTTTTTTTTTTTGGTTCCGTAATTTTAAATTACGGAAAAATTTTGTTAAAATACATATTTTTTTCCATAATATGTGACAAATTTCTGTAAAATTACTGTCAAAGTTCCGTTAATTGACAGAAATTTCTGTAAATTTACCCTAAAAATGACTGGAAATACTGCTGCCAGAAATTTCCGTAAATTTACGGACATTTTTTTAACAGTGTACGCCACTGCGCGTTACGCTTCCAACCTAACAAACGATGCATTATGAGTCTATAGCAATTAATATACTGAACCTACAAGGTTTTCTAGTGCCAATTGTTCTAGAAAATCGCTATCTACAAAATTTCCAAACCCCAGAGTAAATAGCGACATCTCTCGTCGAATCTCGTCTTTTGTAAGTCTGCGAATCTCCGTCAAATCTGTTATTCCACTGGTTGGCTGCCCGTCCGTGAGCATAATCATCATAGGGTATGTATCAGAAAATGAAGTGGCCGTGTTATCGTCTGATTGTGTACGCAAGTTTTGTATTGCAGCAGTTAGTCCACCGTAAAGGTCAGTACCTGAAAGAGAAGAAAAATAATAAGGCCACTGAAAACTTGATGTTCTACTGGTAGCCGGGTCCCAATAAGAGGAGGGGTAGTGTTCTTCCCACAATCCAATTCTTCCAATATAGTTGTTTCCCCATGAAATTTTATAGGGCAAAGTACCTAAATAGAACTCATCCCACTATTGTAATATAAGTACTAAAGACCCCCAAAAAAGTAACGCAGCATGTCTAAAACCCACGTATGTTAAAACCATGCTCTTTGCACAAAAATTAAAATTCAATCAATAGTTTCGTTTTCTTCCGTCAATTTTGATACCCTTCTTGTCCCATTGCGATCAATATTGCCACACAATACCCTTTATAAGAAAATCTCTCCCTTCTTAAAAGTTGGCAATAAAAGGTCATACCACATTGGATTGCCATTCTTGAAAGACCGCATCTTCCGCATGAAGTGTGTGTCACTTAATGCATGGTTTTGTATTGTAACCTTGTAATAAGTCTTCAAGAGTGGCATCTTTTGAAAATGGACACATTGGGCGTAAAATGGACATTGTGTGGCTAATTTGATCACAATGGAACAAGAAAGGGTCCAAAAATTGCAGAACAAAACTGCCTATGTATCATATTTTTACCAGGCTTATTGATTTTTTTCTTTGTGTTCTTTATTACGTGCATTATATCGCCGTCCCCTTCTCTCTTAGTCATTGCTTTCACCCTCCCCTTTCCCTGTCCCGTGTTTGTGTGTCTTTGTTTTGTCCCTTGTCTCGTGAGTGTTTTGGTGTTTGGTGCTTGTTATTCCACTGTACATATAGTTGCCTGCATACCTATTATATTTTGTATACACCTACAGTGTAATAAGCTAAATTTAATTTGTCATATGTTGCTTATATAATTTACGCAGTGTTGCTCTCATTGCCTCCTTATTCATTCTTCATTGTCAGCATAATTGTTATTTATTGGGTATGTAGGTCCGTGTTTATATTCCTTACACATAAATTTTGGAACATACTTTTTATTTTTTTTTGTCTACGAGGGATGCGTTACCGCTCTGCGTTAGCCAATGTCCTCGTCCAGTCGAATTTTATTTTATGTAACAGAGAATTTCATGCTTGTAGCATTTTAAACTCTATATTATATTGATTCTCTATATTGTCCTAATTTCTTTAGGTAAATATGTGTTGATGGACAAATAAATGAATGAATGAATGAATGAATGAATTTTAGTTTCGTGCATCGACCAATGGTTTTGTAACTTATGGGGTATTTTAAGACATGCTGCTTTACTTTTTTGGGTGCCTTTTACATTCTGTGACAATCAGTTCAAAAATTTGTATCACTGGAAGAAATGCATGTGAGAAGAACACTATAACCCCCTCTTGGTCCGACTAAGGTCCTATTTTTATTCTTTTATTGTTGGGTTTTGCATCCCACTTTGGAACTCAACAAAATCTGGAAAAAAATAAGGGACCGGCTTCAAAACTCAACTGCCGTTTGCATTCGGTTCTTTCCGGTTTTAACTTGTTTTCCTATTGTTGGAGTTTGAAATTGTCCCTAAGCATTTTTTTCCTCGCTTCAATTACACCAACAAACGGCTGATTATACATGCACAGGGCAATTTCTAAATCCCCAAAACGCCAGATGCCGACCGTGAACTCTTTTTTTTTATCTTTTCGAGTCCTAAGGCATGGTATTTCCGTCCGCCGACTAGCATCCAGTAACTTTGCTCAGGTATTGGCATGCCAGGTGGAGTTTAATTGCACCAGTGAGCTTACCGTGTTAGCTATAATCAGGATTCAAAGTGTGCGATCGTTTTGCCCCTCAACATGTGCCGATGGCGGACCAAAGACATGAAATTTTTAAAATTAAATAAAAGAAACCTTTGTGGATATAAATTTAATGAAAATTCAATTCAATCAAGGTATTTCTCACAAACCGGTATTTGTATTTTAAAGTGTAAAATACCTGGCATACTTTATTTAACTTGCATTTTACCCTCTTGGTATAACATTCCTTGCGTAACCTTAACATCAGCATACACTCATATGATGTACAATACCATCATCCACCAAGGACCGGTTCATTGGGTTGTAAACTTGTACCTCCATTGCCATGATCTGACCATGTGTGATCTGGTATCATATATCATATCCAAACAGCAGGGGGTGTATACATGGATGTAACAGCCCTAATAACTAAATAAGGTTGAAGGGCCCTCCTGAGGTAATCTTTGTTCAATGCTCAGCCTTTTTTTGAGTGACAGCTCCGTATGCAACTTTCAGGTTAAGTTTCGGTCACCCCTATAGACCATGTAGACCCTTATGTGACCTTGGTCCGAAGCAAGAAAAACTATACCTTTTTAATTTTCGTGACTTGCTGTTGTACATTTAAACACAATTTGACTCGATTTCTAAATTTAGTCATGTACTAATTTACATTAAAAACAGAAAAAACATAATTAAACCTTCTTACCAAAACTTTGAGAACGGGTTCCTCATTTATGAGGCCAATCAACACAGGTGTTTCAAAAAAATATTAAATAAAATACTAAAATAAGATATTTAAAAATGCATGGAATTATTATGCAAGGCCTGTTGACAAGTAGAACATAATGTGAGGACGGTTATGACCTGTTGCAGTAGGCCCCTGCTCTAGGGGTTTTAGGGACGAATTCAATACTCAACTGCGGGCGTTTTCCGGTTCTGCCCGGTTCCGCGCGGTTCAATTAATTCATTGAGTTTGCTGAATTACTTAATCGGATTAAAGGATTCAGAAGATTGGGCGGATTAAATTAACCGCGCTGACCCGGGCAGAACCGGAAAATGCCCACCGGTTGAGTATTGATTGGTCCCTTAATAAACAATTTGTTTACTATGATCTTACCCGGTGATCTTACTTACCACCAGATGCTTGTAAATTATTAACATAGTTTATTGCTTGTCTGTATGTTCCTCGGGTTCACATCTAACATTGAGTTCTCCCAGGTTCTTGTGCTTGATTCAAATGTAATGATATTGAAGCGATCGCCTTCTCGCATATCATTCAGAATGGTGCGCAGTGCGTCTTTGGTGTAGTCGAGCTTCCCTGCGCCAGCCATAGAACCGCTGACGTCAATTACAAAGGCAACGCTCTTCCGCGCTGGTGGGAGTCCTTCGGGGGAGAAGTAGTGGACAAAATAGCCATTCATTACCTAAAAAGACAAAGATTGTCACTTGGCATTTTCAAGGAATATATTGTAGTGTTTACTTACCATATATTGATTTTTGTATTTATTTATAACATTCCATAGTATATATATATATATATAATATATATATATATATATATATATATTATATATATATATATACTGATTGTTAAAAGCAGACGATCCAAGTTGTACGCTACACCTAGGCAACTTCTCAAGATCTTGCAATGCTTGGCCTTGAACATGTTGTTAATGAAAAAATAACCTTACAACAAAACTATTTAAAACAACCTGCGCATTTTACCTCCAACCTTTACTTTATGGCGAAAGTACACCTGGATTAATGCGTCACTTGAAGATTTTTGTATTATTCGCCTTGGTAGGCCAAATTCCTTGCAATCAATGAATAATTATAATAATTTCGGGAGACAATATAGTTGCGATTTCCCATCAATATCACAAAAGCTACTATACAGGAAAAGGTTTGATACCTTTTGTAGTTAGTATGGGCCCTCTATATCAATGCTAGGTAGTACTCTCAAATTGTGGTGTCACTTTTTTCAATTGGGGCCAATTCAAGGATACACAAAGGTCATACTTTTCAAATGCTCCCAACATGTTGAAAAGACTGCCATATTGTCCGCCTAGTCATATATATTAGGATTACAAAAACTTAGTTTTACCATCTATGACCATTGCACTAGAACCATTTGGCCACATGACCGCTGACCCGAGCACAGAACAATGCTGAGCTCAAAGGTCACAAACGGATGAACTGCACTAGTAATTTAAAATACCTCAAACTTTCGTCACTATTCTAGTTATACAGATATGTTGTGGTAACCTACCAACCTCCCCACCAACAAATCGACTACCTTAACCATTAAACAAGACGGCTACAAAGTCCAAAGTTTCAAAATTCTGCTTCACATCACAAAAGCAATATGAGAGCGCACTACCCGTATAATAAATTCGTGTTAAAAATTACGGTACCACTTCAAATAAGTACATATTTTACAGATTATGAAACATGATCGTGTGTTGCACATGGATTGACTTTGAAGGACCCTCTCAAAAGTTAATATTCGAGACACCAATCTGGGTCATCTGGGTCACTATTGCCAGACTCCTTTACTATATGTAAAATTTAAAACAAATGTCAAATAGACAATCTTTTAGCCCATCTTGAGGAACTAGAATTATACGCATTAATGAACTGTAGATCCGCTATAAAATCTATGGGTAGAGAGGATTCATCGGGGTCACTGGGTTCACTAAGGTAAAACACCGGCATCCGGCAGGGTATGTGTCCTTTCCAGGACACTGTCATGTCTAGTTTAAGATGGGCCTCTCATTTGTCAGCGACTTTATAACAATATTTCCATTAATAGTTTACGTTTAATAATTTAATCATGAGGCACTAGCATGTACCTTTAATTTCTCCAGCCTAGATCATGTTAACATCGTAACGAAGAATTACGTCCCATTGAAACCCCTTATCCATTCCCCCGTTACCATTTGCAGGTCCGGGCTGCATAAACTTAACATGAGCTCTGTACTGAGATCGCCGCTCTATGGTGATATCTTCCGAGAACAGATCAAGTTCTGCTGCCCTCTCTCCTGCCAGCCTCCTTCCAAAATGTGTGATGACTTGAATTCAGTCAAGTAGATGTCCACTTTGTAATCTTGTCATACTTTTGTAAAATGAACGTACAGTGGCGTGAATGTACTTTGGTCCTTTTTCGCGCAGTTCTCTAAATCATTCACGGGTTATATTAATCTTAACTGCCCGTGCGTTCATTTAACTTAACTACGCCGGCTCATATTATTTATCTCTCAAAGCACAAATGATTGTGAAAAACGGTTTTGACATCCTTTAACCTATTTACCGAACATGTTGTGATCGCCTATACATATCCTTCCTAAAGCCCATTCCTTTTAGGGGGATCAATACGATATGTTTATAATCATCGGCCCAGTGAGTGGCGTATATTATCACAAAACTCACCCTTTTTAAGGGTTTGCTTCTAAACTCACCCGCTGGTTGGTTTGCGGTGCTTGACCACCCCTAAGCAAAAAACAAAAAACAAAAAACAAAAAAAAACAACAAAAACAAAAAACAAAAAAATTCAGCAAAGCTTAGAGTCACCCAATGCCAAACGCAATAACAATCAAATTCCCCGCGTAAAACCAATTGAGACCTTCTATGTGCACCTTGAAATACAGTTACGTTGCTACATGACGAGCTAAACAGGGATTTAGAATGTATGTGATAAGGTGGGATAACCTTCTATACTCGTCACTGGGGTATGGTATGGTTAAAAACTTTAACCCTGTAGTAACATTCGTTTACTGCAGTAATCATGGAGTTAACCTACAAAGTAATTATTTCTTTATTTGAATACAATCACTTCATGTCGATTGATGCAATCCTAATATAATACGCAAAGTCATTCACTTTGCCGGAGACGTCACACTGGCCGTGATATTATTGGTAATGTTGACGCGCCCATCAAGTCTCTTTTTCATGTTTGTCCCTTTCTAATTAGCTATTCAATCTGTTGTAATGATGTCTCTGTTGGGACTCATTAAGTTTTCAATATGATTTATCATCTAAACCAAAACTTAGCGCGTTGTTTCGAATTAAGAGTTCAAACCAATCCTAAAGTGTCATACGGTCGACATGCCGATTTTCGTAGTGACGTTTCCATCAAATCGTCTAGCTAGGCGACGATATAACAGGGAGTTGGTATGAGCCCTTTAAACCACTCTTTCTTACCTTTGAAACAATAACACAGATTTAATGATTTTTAATCAGTCTGGTTCAAGAATTTGGTATGTCCAAAAGAATAATACATATAATATGATTACACACAATAATTAAAGATATACTTATTAGAGTCTACAAATGTTCCAAATTAACAGAAGCATTGCAGTTCAACGAAGATATGTCCTCACAGCGAAGACTTCAAAATGACAGTATGAAAAGTCACACTTATATATCCTCAGTTAATATTCCATTGGAATCTTCTCAGTCCTGAAGGTAACTTTTGTCCAGCAGTTTAAGACGACAAGGTTGAATAAGTCCCTCGAAGGCACATGTGGTCCAGTGGATACAACGACCGGCTCGTGATCTGAAGGTCGTGGGTTCCAGTCCCACTGCGGCCAATGTGTTGTGCACTTGGGCAAGGCACTTTACTTCGCTTGCCTCTCTCCACCCAGGAGTGAAATGGGGGAGCTGTTAGGGGGGATATCATAATCTAAGTGCTGATAGGTAGTGCGCTAGTTGGTTTCTGACGATTTCCTAATGGCAGCGTAATGATAATTCTCAGGTAAAAAGCGCAATATAAATCCCGCTATATTATTTTCACATCACTTTATTAAAATCTCCAAATAATAATAAAGGAAAACATTAAAAAGCACAAGCCCAGATCTGTGCTCCAGGAGATGGAGACACGTAGGGCAATACTTAAAAACAGATTATATTATAAGATTAATTATAAACCACAATAACAGTTCTGGAACAAGCCCGGATGAAATATACAAGATTAAGAAACAGCTAAATATTCAAAAGTGGGTGGTTATCCCATGTTGGGTCGCATTTAGCTTTTAATATGGAAAAAGATGAGAGAATGGCAAGCTTACTTATGTTATCCCGGAACTTTTTGAATTGAGGCCCAGTTTTGGTAAGTTTCAGAATTTCTTTATCCTGGCTATATTTTCCGGAAAGATATGTACCTACGACTCCCAATTTCTAATGCAATATATTTACATTTGAAGCCATTACTCTCAATGTCAGAAACAAGTGCAGTATATTTATCTATCTTCCTTTGGTGAGCTTCCTTAATGTTGAGTTCGAATGGGACAGTCAACTCAATAATGCAAACTTTTTTCAACCCTTCCCAAAACAGACATATATCGGGGATAAGATTGGTGACAGTACAACTAATAGGAATGGTGGATGTTTTCCCCTGACTAGAACCGGACAGATCACAAGTAATTATGGGTTTTTCAGAATCATTTTGGGAGAATCCGGTTTGAATTGTTCTATAAATGTAGCGGATAATGTTATTATGCCGCCAAGTAAATCTCCCTTGCTCCAAAGAAACTCTACAATTATTTAAGATATGGTGGAGGGTGGCTCTATTAGAGCACAAGTTGCACTTATCACTTAAAGCTTTTCCCCATCTCTTAAGATTAACCTTAGTATTGAGAGTGTCAGTCAAAGAATTGATAAGAAATTTACAGACCCCTGTAGGGAGGTTAAAATCAACACTCTTCCAGTGGTAGGCCTTGGCTTCTGCTGACAGTAAGTCCAAAAATCGACCTTGAACGAGCAAAGACTTGGACATGATTGTGCAATGTCAGAAATAGATCATTGTTTAATGGGCTTTTGCAATCTTCTTTACACATATTTCGTTTAGAGTGCTATGCAGTAATTAACCAAATCATCCGCCTTGAATACGAGAAGAAATGTTGTGCCATAGCAATTACTCTCAAGGTAATGTCAGAGAATCCTTTGATACCAGCATATGGGCATGTGGCAAAAACGCGAACCATACCAGGGTGGTTTAATCCACTCCATGATTTAAGGTAGCGGTGGCTAAGCTCAAGACTGTAATATAGTTTGCACATGTCATTAACATTAAGGAAAGATTCTGCATAGACCTCTCATTAAATTCATTTCTGATAAGAGAATTATCAATTTTTGTCCAAGCCCCGTTCGCTGATCTTCTGCTTAATATACTCGTATACCTCAGATGGTTTATTTTTGAATGTGACAAGAGATCCCAAGAATTTGTGAGGCTCTTTGTCAATGCAGCTGATATCGTTGCCAGACAAAGTAAAAGAAATATTAGTAGCTGTACCACGAGAGATAGACAGGGATCTGCACTTGGAAGGCTTAAATTTCAGAGACATAGAGTTTGTTTGATCAGATATCTTGCTTATGAGCCTCTGATGAGATCTCTTATTACCTGTTATCAAGCAGAAGTCGTCAGCGAAAGGTGTTGTAATAATTTTAGAACCATTCAAATCATAACCGTATTGAATATCTGTTTCAAGAGATTCAATGATTGATGGATTGAAACACAAAATGAAAATGATTGGGGATAACGGGTCGCCCTGAAAGATGCCTTTTTCAAAATTAAACTGATGATTTGTCACACGGCCTTTGAGAGACAAATAAAGATTTTGAATGTATAGTCTAATCATCGGTGGAACATGATTCCTCTCGAGGGTAAAGTGGATTAGATCATGGGAAACTGAACCAAAGGCATCTTCCAGGTCGAACCACGTAATGTGAACCGTCCTCTTATTTGCTTTAGAATGATTGATGATTTCATGAAGTACTTGGTTATGTTCGAGACACCCATTTTTACCTTTAAGAAAGGCTTTTTGGAAGCTAGTATTAATCAAATTATTGTCAATGATATCGTGAAGCCTATCAGCGATTATTTGGTGGAATATTTTACCAATGCAAGATGAAAGCGCAATCATTCTAAAGTTTGACGGCAAATTTGTATCACCTTTCTTATGAAGCAAAACAATATTACTCTCAGTCCACGAAGATGGTGGTTTACTTTACCCCCCTCAATGATCTTATTATAAAGCGTTGCTAGAAAATGGTGAGTACATGAAAACTTTTTAACAGTCCATATGTAATGCCATCGGGTCCTGGAGCTGAACCAGAACTTTTCTTTTTTAAAATATTCCGTATATCCCTCGGTCTAACGGGTGACATATTAAAATCGGTGGAAAATTTATTCTCGTGAATTGTCGGAAACCAAGATAACTTAGAAGTGTCGGATAAAATCCGCTCCCCATATTTGGTGGAGAAGAAATTGTCGGCAGTAACTTTGTCAAATGAAGGAAGATTCTGAGTTTGATATAACGTGCCAGAAACAAGGTGTTTACTGAATTGCCAGAAATTAGAGAAATATTTCTTTTCTTCAAACTTGGCAGACCGATTAGTGTTATTCTTATCGTTTTCACGTTTCATATAATCATATGTACGAAGTGCTTCAAAAAAATTCTTTCTAT
>JAMKCH010019474.1:0-43833 GCA_023653785.1 Ophioderma brevispina
AAGTCATAAGTGGTCAGATGGGTTCAGGTTTACGGCTATTCCCTGGGAACTGTATCACAACAAAAGCAATTAAAGAGAATTGAAACGTGCGTATTGTTGAATAGCCCAAAACCATAACCATATTCTCTCAACACTCTGCGGGTTGTCGTTGAGTTAGGCAAAGTGCAACCTTCAGAAATTAATTTTTTGCAGATGAAAACCAATTCAAGAAACATGATGCAGTTCCATGGATAGAAAAGCTTCTTGGCTACATAAAAATTTTTCCCTGATCAATTTGGACCGACGATTTTTAAACGAAATACACATTGAACCATCTGTGTTGGGAAGTGGTTCTGGGTAATTGCCCCGGGGAGGGTAACTGGACAGTGAACGTGTTGAAACTATGGGGAAGGATTAACAAACTATTTGCAGTAGGCACTCTACTTGGCTTGGGAACTATCATTTGCAAAGATGTGTAACCTCTGGGGATTTGGTACACATGCCAGCTCAGATCAATCCTTGTAATACAGTTAAAAGATGGAGTGAGTGTAATGTATTTCTTGAGCTTGGCTTTCCTTATGTTTTTGGTGTTGTTACTGTTTTTTTTTTTCTTTCTTGCCTTTCAGTGGTATGCCTCTTTTTCTATTTAAGCCCACTCCATGTCTCTGGTATATTTCCACAATTATTGTTTTCTTGTTTGATAAGCGACTATTGCTGAGAACACAAACGAATAATTTCTACGTGGCTTCTGGTCTAAATGAAAATGGCTGTTGATGGTTCCCCAGGATGAGACCAGCCATATTGAAGAAATGCTCAATGTGTAACGATTTAACTACTACTTGAACGAGAACGTTCAATATCAAATCTGAGTCAACTTCTTTGAAAGTTATGCATCAAAAAAATCCAAGCCTTTTCAATATCTTATTGCTACTAACCAAGATTTTTCGTTCAAACATATCGAGGTGAAAGTGCCCCAACATAATTTACACCGCGTTCACCTAATTGGTGTATTTCTGGATCTAGGGAACCAAAAGGATAGGGTAAACGGTAATTATAGAGGAATACCTAAGTAGCCTTCATTTATAGTTTATGTTTAGCCAAAAAGAACAAAAAAATACGGTGCGTAACGTCAATGTGCATTTGGGCTTTTCAAATACGACGATATGCAAACAAAATATGCGGTTGTTCCCCACAACTATGATTAATGAAGTCCGTAACTCAATATAATACTTTTTGGCACATCCATAGATGGTCACGCCTTTTCAAGGAACCCGCCGTCTAGGGTTATAAATAGAAGGCCTTTGAACTCATGCAATCCAAAGGGGCGTTATTTACAGGGACGCAGACGTCCATAGCAATATGTCCAATTTTAGAAAAAAATGTATTCCTCAGTGAAATGCGGCATACAACTAGGACACTTAAGCTTATCCTAATATGGCCCCTGACATTGCACACAATGCTAGCGTCAATGGTGACGTAAACGCTTACAACTGAAGTTACCTTGTGCCTCACCTGTACTAATTAACAATAAATCACAAAAATAATAGTAGTCAGATCAAAAAAGTTCTGCCGTGGTGTCTACCCAAGGGCTTTTGATCCAGATAGTCTAGTCCTATCTTAACGGTAGTTTAGTTGATTAGCCATGATAACAGCCTAGTTTGATGGCAATCTAATATGATCGTATCGGCAACGTTGGAATTCGTTTTTAGCACGAGATTATGAGGTATTGTGACATAGTGGAATGAGTTGTTAAGAAGACAATGGCACATTTGAAACATAGTGGCCCTCAAGATTTTTATTTAAAAATCAATTTTTGCATGGTTGTACGGCTTTCATATACAAAGCACACCCGAAATGATTAAGACCAAATCAGTTCCTTATGGGTAAACAGAACGATTCTATAATTAACGTCCGCGTTGCGCTTTAATTCAGCAGACGAGAATGGGCGTTGAACACAAGAACCGTAGCCGGTAGCATGTGCCCACGCTCTATGCCACAGCTGTTTGATCGGTCTATAACCTTTGTGGTTTGAATATCAGTGAGTACGACGGTCAAAAATATTCATGTGTATATACACATTTGTTGATTTCCAGTTAGGAAAAATAAAAGTGGCTACACATTACGGATGTCTTATCCTCATTCAATCTGCCATATCTGTTTTGGGGATTGTTATTTTTATGTGTAAAAATACTGTCTTGCCAAATGCCTCGACTATATTTGAGGGAGAAACTTGAACAATTTCATATTTTGTGAAAATGTGCCAGTGCCGCTTTAAGAACGCTGATGCACGACGCGGCAGCCTCTGCAACTACGTCAAATTGCTGACGCGTCCTGCGAAAGTTTCACATTTCAAACCAGTTATGAAGTATATATATTGCAACGTCCCCTTTGGTTTTATCTATGACCATTGACTCTGCTGACCATTTGCATGCTTTTTATTATTTTAATCCTTCATCAAATACATCAAGGATGGTGAGTTTACAGCCAAACGATGCAAATGCATTGTCATTTAATTTCATCTAAGGTTCTTTTATCTCTCGCCAAATATCTGTCAATCATTTGCATAAATCTCAGCGAAACTGGATGCATGGTTGCCAATGTCTCTCAGGCAATTACATCAAAATATGACAAGTTGGAAGATAAGATGACAAATTCCACAACAAGCAACAGTACTTGTGAATGTACTTTTGACAAATCACGATAAAAACCATGATAAATTATTATCAGGAATTCTTGACTATAATGTAGTAAATGAAGTCCAAGATGTTTTTTTTTCAAACAGATGTTATTATTCTCCAGAATTCCAAAGTGCGAAAGAAAGTATTTGATTCACTTTCCATTTTTTAATGTACAGAAGCGGAATAGGGGAAGTTATCAAATAGGGAAATTGTGATCGGCTGGACGCCTATAGATTAGCGACCTTCGTTCCACCGTTTGAAACAGTCCGCTCTCCATATGGGGATGTATCTGGAAGAGAATTCCAAATGCGGGCAGATGCACGGGCTTAACCAATCCACCTGATAACAATTTACGATACCACACCTTGTAACATGTGTAATAGGCTTTATCATGCAATGCCCAATCGCCCCATACGACCAAGCAACGACAGCAGAGAAACTTACGATTGATTGTAAGTTTTTACTCCGTCCACAGGCGTTTTGAAAGAATGGAAATAATTTGCATATTGCTAATATAAAGGCACCGCGAATCTGCAAAATTCAGAAAACTGACCCATGATAGAAATCGTCATAGTTCAGGTATTGAAAATGTGGTTTACGAGAAAGTTGCATGGAGATAAAGCGGTTTTTCTATTTTTCCAAATTATACCTGCATTACATATTCTAAAAGGTGCGTGCTCCTTAGGCATCATGCATCTTTTTGTCAAAAATCGGTGATGTATGTTAGTTGCTATTGGTATCTCATGACCTTTTGAATGTGCTATCGCTAATGGAACAGTCAGCCATTAACGTTGTGGAGTAGTAATTGACAATGGGCAAGTGATGGTGCTCCACATGTGAAATATTGTAGATGCTAGAACGAAAGAACTTTGGTGGCTAACTTTAATCCTTTTTAGCAAACCCCCGCCCCCACGCTTGCATTAGTAGGGTCCTCATCCCAATCACCATTATTCCATGAACACTTATTTATTTGCTGGTATATTTTGATTTTTAGATGAAGAAAATGATTAATTGAACTACATTTGGAAAGAGGGAGTGGAAAACGGATATATTAATCATGTAGATCCTCATGAAGCAGAAGCGTTAGTGTAAGAATTGTGGCGCGCTCTCCACAGGACCTTGTGTGAGCTCCAAGCGATAGGCGGAGGTTCCCCTGAGGCTGGATGATAGGGCGACTTTTTTATCAGGAAGGCCACTGATATGCGGGTACACGTCTGAACTGCATCAAGTCCCGGTGTCATGGATTTATATGTCCTTTGTGATGTAGTGTCCTACATTTAGAGATTCAAAATGGCTGCCCCCCAAATTAAAAAATATTTTGATTAAACTTGGCTTATATTTCAATAAAAAAGAAAAGTTTCAAAATTTTTAAATCTAAAAATGTAGTTGTCCTGTCACAATCCGTTAGATTGATTTTTATATTAGAGAGTACTTAGTAGGATTATAAAGGAGAATCCTATACTCTCTAAGTTGGGGGAAGAAGGTTTGAAGATGTGTTCCTATAGTTTGAAGGGTCTGAATCAGAAAAATTGTGGGTCCCAAGCTCTGGGAAATGTGGGGCATTTTGTAAAATAAGGGTTTAAAAATTAGGACAAGTCAAATTGCGTTTAATATCGATTATGAAGGATGTACAAATGTTGTGCATTTTAAGGTTCGTATTTATAATTTTTAATCCAAGTGGGTTTAAAGAAGGCATTTAATTACTTATAGCGGGGGGAGGAAATCCATATAAAAGAAAGCATCACATTACATTAAAAGTGAGCTATATTTAATCTTCCTTAAAGCCCATTTAAAACTTTAAAAAAGTAAATTTACTCCATTTAGCCTGTAATTATATGTTAAAGATACTGTTAATTATCACTGGTTGAAAAAAATAATACGCATATTGTGTAGGACAAAGTGCTCCATTGCCGAGTTTTGTGTTTCGTCTCCTAACTTTGATCGGCCATATCTTTGGAACGAGAATTGGATTTTTAGTCAAATAAAAAGTATTTAAAAGCTGCGACTTTACCCAATATGACAATATCTCACTTTTTGCAGTGGAAAACAAATTTCCATTTGGAAACGGGATAACCCCACTTAAGCTCATTTGCATTATTTACATTAAAGGTGCAACGAGAGATTTCACATATCAGGGGTCCTTAAAAAATCGAAAGTGCTGACTTTTGCCTTGATGTAAAGCTTTCCATCAAAAATAATCCCACCTGAAAGGGTTACGTTGAGAAATGTTTCTTTGGTACAGAAATTTTGAAATTTATAATTTCGTATAGGAGCAAATATGAAATTCAGCCTATGTTTTATATTGAAAAAATTTTATAAGCAAATCAGAATCACGTTTTTCTCTCTTTTAAGGCATTTCTGTAGCCAAATACAGATAAGAAATCTATTGAGTGTCTAGTCTATATGAAATTACTATTCTGGCACAATATTTGGGTGCCTCAAAAATCTCTCGTTGCACCTTTAACATGAATGACACACACTTAAAAAGGTTTGTATTATCTTATTATCTGTACGACTGTCAGTGATTAATGACGCCGTCGTCAAAGGTCCCTCATTACCTATATGTGTAGGTAATGAAGGACAATAACTAATTTAGTTATTTGCGGATACGTGAAACATTATTATACTTGACCATATTTAAATATTTATATTTAATTTATTGAACGACTAAAATAAATACAATATATTTTACAGTTGTTTAAACATAATATGGCTGTTTAATTCCGCATGTACAACAACGCCACCAGCGTTAGGTCAATGATTTCCAGAGCACAATTGACATTCATAACAAAACCGCCATATTGGTGTCCCATAGAGTTACATGGGTGTCCCCCAGTACCCACACATATTTTTTAATTGGCATTCTTTTTTCATTGTGACACATTATCATATACTACACACTATGACCATTTAGTGTTTTGTTGTAGCTAGCCAACAAAAACTTCTGATTAAAACGTACCTTTACAGTCTACCTCTTCATTAGTTCTTTTGCAGCTTTAGTGCCTTTGAAATGCTGCCACCTTGGAATGACTTTTCCCATCATATCCGCAAAGGAAAACCCGTTGGCAAGCCAAACTAGAGTGTGTAAAACCATTAACAAGATTGTTAGACATTTTTATACGTAATTTTATAAACTGACAACGGCTGAATATTTATTAAGAACTTTGTAATGATCGTGCATTTTTGTTTTGTTTTTATTGCTATATTTTCTTTGAGCTTTGCTGTTTAGCTCAAAAATAAGTGTTTTATTTTGTACAATAGGAAACGCCTTAGACAGAAAACATCACGGAGACCTTAAAAAGCGGTAATGGCACATTTTCAGAAAACATCAAATTTCTTCAATTTACTCGCAAATGATAATCTAGGCCATTGGAACAATAAAGATATATTTTACACATAAAAATAACATACCCTAAATAGCCATTAATGAGGCTAAAGACATCCAGGTAATTTGTAGGCCAACTTTAAAGTTTGCCATAACTTTAATCAACAAATGTGTCTATTACATGAATATCATAGACTCTTACTCATTGATATTAAACCACAAAGGTCACAGACCGGTCAAAACAAGGTGCATGCCGTGGGAATCACGACATTAATTATAAAATCGTTCGGTTGTTGTTTTACCCGTAAGCGCGCTGATTGATTTAGGCTTAATAATTTCAGGTGAGGGCTAATGTATTTACAAGCTGTACAACCATGCAAAATATCAATTTTGAAAAATCTAGAGGGTGCACTATTTTTCAAATGTGCCAGCAGGGGGGGCCGGCCAAGATAGCGTCGTTTTTGCCGTTCCCATAGTTAGCAGGTAATCACGAAAACTTGACAAATATTCTAAAGTCGAAAATATGTTTAATATCATTATTTTTCCACTCAAAATCCGTTGGAGTTGAAGAATCAACTCCAGTGTAAGTATTTTTTTGTATGAATAACGGTACAAACGGGATCCATTTTGAACGAGGCTTGCTTGACCTCATGTTCAATCGCAGGGTCACCGCTATTTATAGCTGCGGACGGGGCTGCGGACCATGTACCAGGTAGCCTATGCACCACCGTGGAATGATTCGTTGACCCGCATGTAGCAATCCTCTCATGTCCAGTCTTTAAAAAAAATTGATGATAGTTTTGCAGCACAATTATGCACCACCGACTAAAGCAAGGCAATTTAGATCGACGGCGGCTCCGTACGGGAATTCCCACTGGCCACTCACTGATCTATTTATAAACGCGCACAGTGACTTCAACTTTCGGTCACTGTTCAGGCTCGTCCAATGACTCGTTCGGCAGTTTTGCGTATGAATAAAGCTTGGCCGCCACCGCCTGTGTGCCAGTGTCTCCTTAAAGGAATGAGATCGAATCAAAACCACAATTTTTCAGCAAATAACGAGTTGTGGCTGGTTCTGTGACCGGACAATAAAAAATAACGATGTACGTAAGATCGTATTACTTAAACTTTAATTTCATCATAGGTATACATTGAGAAGAAAATAATAAAATTTTAACAGTAGGCCTTAATGACGAAAATTTAAAGAAGTAATACACTTTTGGCAAGTTTCCGTTGGCAATATTAATCGGTTACAAAATAAGTAGATCGGGATTTTAAGGTTAATTGAGGTGACAATTGCAGGAAAAAGCATGGTTCTTGTCAACGTTGGCCGACACAGGTCACTGACAGTTGCAGAAACACACGCTATCAGAGTGTATGCAGTTAAAAACTTCTTAACACTTTAAGTGGTCAAGATCTTGGGCATGCCCGTTGGTGGTCAAGGGGGAGGGGGTCCCTATGGACCCTAACCCGAACGAAAAAAAAATGCAAAAATATTATTTGACCTTGAAATTTGGGACGAAACATTGATTTTCATGAGTGTCAATTTTAACCCGAAAGAGGGCCATTTTGTTTTTGAATTTTCTCCAATATAATACACTTAAAATTTTTAAATAGTAGTTGTTTCAAGTTAAGAATGGACTCTAAATTAACTGTTTAGCAGAAACAGGGATGTTAAATTTTACTTTTTTTTTTCTAAGTTGTTGTCCGAGCAATATCTTTACCATTAATTTGTTCAGGAAATAGTTACGGATAAAATTACATAATATCATATAATTGGTTAATGAAACATTAATGAAATTTAATTAGTATTTGTTTGTGATAGAAACATATAAGTCTACATATATGAGTAGCCACAAAAGGTCAAAGGTTACCTTTATGTGGAAAATGATTTTTGTCATGGGTATGCCCGTTGTTGGTCAAGGGGGGGGTCTATATGGCCTCTATAACGCGTTATCTCCGCAACGCGGGACACGATTAACTTCGCACGCATGTCAGAGGATGCGGGATAGCAAGCTTGACAATTAGCAGAAACAACGGCCTTATCATCATTTGCGTTTTTGCGCTCACGCGCGAAAACTGATTTTAGGGTCCATACGAATCCCCCCCCCCCTTGATCACGTAAGTGTTAAAGGAGTTGACTCCAACTGATTTCCAAATGAAATATATTACTTGAAATAATTTGATGAATTGTAAATTACATTAACCGGTTCAAAATCTTGACCAAAGACAAGTTGCTATATACATTTTTAATTACAAACAATATTAAAACCAGCCGCTGACAAAACGCCCTGCTTGCCTGGTTCTTGTTGGGAGACAAGAGCCTCCAAAAGGAAGAGGAAAAGGGTCAATGTAGAGCCGAGTGCAACACTGTATATAAAGATATCAACGTTTATCGACTGGCAGTATCCTTAGGGGGGGAGTATAAGGTGTCATACTTTCCCGGTGCATGTCTTTGGCCTCGTTACCTTTATTCATCGATGAGGCGACAGAGCATTCCTGCAACTGCCGAAAGACACAATCTTTTCTCCGTCTCATAAAAAACCGAAAGAGAAGCTTAAACGGGGGCGTCCGAGCCATAGCACGAAGGTGTGCTACTACGGAAATCAACATGTTTCCGCGAAACATTTTGGCACAAGTTGCAAGTATGTACAATGCCGTAGGAATATCTAGTAAAATTCACGCAACCTGACATAGAGTTTAGTAACGAAACATACAACATACCAGGAATAATCAAATCATGTCAAATGTGATGTTAACCTTTATCCTGGTACATAAATACAATCGATTGAGACAGAGAATTGTTGCAAGTGATGAAGAAAAGAGTATGTTGGCTATAATTACAAATACCGCTCAACAGTTAAACATTGATACTGCACAAGTAAATCGACTTATTCTTGTGTATTATAGAGCTTGTTATCGGTTATAGCAAGCCACTGTTCAAAAAATTGTGATAATTTTGTTTTCTGCTCAGATTATATCTTGATACCATATATATTGCAAAATGTGTTGCTGCGTAAAGCATATTTAAATCTAATTTAAAATTTAATATTGTCAAGGTACAAGAGTTTTAATTCGCTCATTTCCATACATGCGCAAATTGATTACGTCTTAGCTAGTTTTGCTTAGCGCGTCAAGGTAGAGGACTCTTGTTCACACAACTTCATAAGGCGCAACAAGGTGACGGTTGCACTGGGACAAGTCATAGGCAGCAAGCATTAAGAGAAGTTTGTAATCTTGGAAGATGTCTTCTGTGGAACTGAAACTTGAGACACGGAAGGGGAGAAATAGTAATATCCCTTATATATAGAATTCAGGTATTGATTGAGTACAGTGTCTAATGAGTGTTTTAAATAAATGCCAGTCTCAGACAGGTTGATTTGGCTAGGTTTCCATTATGTTCTTCATTTGGATTTGATTACGGGTTCAGAAAACAATGTTGCATTCGTTATCTTTTGTTTCCATGCGTTTGTATTAACTTGAAAATAGAGCTAACTTAACATACGTTATATTAAAAACAGATAAAACAGAAGCTGCCCAAATTCCGGCTCTTCATCTGTATAATGTGGGACGGCAATAAAGCTGGGTTAACGTTGTTATCTTTCCTCTGTAAAATAGAAGATTGACCTTTTACCAGTTTAGCCCAGTTTTCCCATAAAAAGCCCAACCAATGGTCATAGATGGTACAAACTATACATTTTTTGAATCCTATGACAGACGGGACAATATTGGCATACATTTCAACATGCTTGGAGCATTTTAAAAATTTGACCCCGGTGTAAACTAAATTGGCCCCTATTGAAAAGGGATACCACAATTTGAGAGTAACTACGCTACCAAGCATTGATGTAGAGGGTCCCTATTAACCAAAGGTGTCAAACGACTTTTTCTGTAGTGAGGGGGAATAACGATGATTTTGACCTGGGGGTCCAGCTCCTCTCTACTCTTAGTACTCTTAGGTGGTATGAGTTTCATTTGGTAATTTCCATCGGGAAAGTGGGTCCTTAAGCCCCCCCCCCCCCTTAGGCACCAACGTGAGTGAAAACACCTTAAGGACTTAAGTGGTAAAAGAATTTTCCACCCCCCACTACAATTAAAATAATTTGGCTCCCAATTATCAAATAAGGACTATGATAAACAGTCAATGCAATTTAAAAATAGGCGGATCAGGAGGCTGAAACTGACGGCATTGTTATGGATACGAAAAAACTTGAAAGACCGATGTAGGTAAAATAGAGAAGAAAAGAACATATGAGAGTTCCATTCAGAGTGACCAGCAAACACTAACATTTTCATTAGAATTTTTCAAAGTTTGGATTAATATTTTACGGAAAACGTTGCTGATATGTTTGTGAACCTTATCAAACCGTTTTACAATGTTTTACAATGTTTAAAAAGTTGCTTTATTAAATGATGGTCGAAAAGCGCATTGCCAAGTAATTTGTAACTTTTTATCAAAATGAAGACAACAGTTCTCAAACATGCTACAAAATAGCGTTAAGCTTTTGTTTTTAGAGATAGTATCAGAACATTTTACTCTTAGATACAGTAGAAATGTTTTAGTTTAGAGGATGTTGCTTGAAATGCTTTTCTGCAGGAAATTTTTGCCTAGATTTTCAACACGTTTTTTAAAAAATGTTCCAAGATGTTGTTTTTAATCTTGATGTTTTTGAGACACATTTTGTTAAATGTTATCAAATATGATATTGATATTGTTTTAAAAACATTGAAACCTGTACATCTGTATGGATATCACCTATGAACATGTTTTTAATGATAAAAACTTTTGATGGGGTTTTCAAAATGTTTTCTAAACATTGTGCAAATGTTATTAAAACGTTTTTCAGTTGAAAAATTAGGAAAACATTTTTATGATGAGTAGGCAAAAAATTTTTTGATGTTAGGCAAACATATTTATGAAGTTGGGAAAACATTTTTATGATGTTAGGCCAACATTTTAGATGTTGGATAAACCATTTTTAATGAGGTTTAGGCAAACATTTTTATGATGTTAGGCAAAAAATTTTATATGATGTTAGGCAAACATTTTTATGATGTTAGGCAACCTTTTTACTGCTGTTAGGCAACAAGCATTTGATAAAATATCATATGAACGCTGTAATATATATCATTGTCTATCCGCAGGACAATAAACTACTAAAAAACAGCAACAAAAACATAATAACATCTTGGTATACACCAATATATGGAAGTTTGTTGTAGCAAGAGAAATTCCAAAACGGATGCTATATATATTTAAAAACATACAAAGTAGATAAGTCGCCGTGTGCTAGTGGTAATACATAGGACTCTCACGCAGAAGTACCAGGTTCGATTTCCCTGCAATTCAGTGATAACTTTGCTCCTAGTCTGGACATGTGTTAAAACATTCATTGGACATATACTAACAGACACTGATGACAGCAAAGAAGATGTGATTTGTTTCCATCACGATAATTGAACTTTATTTAATTAATTACATGCAGTTTGATAAAATTTTTTAAAATATCTAAAAAATTAAAAAAAAAAAAAATGTTTGCAAAAATGTTTTCCTAACCAAGTCCCAACCATACCTTTTGTTGTTTTTTAAACATTGTTAACAAACATTGTTGTTTCATAACATTTTTCGAAACATTTTTAGAACGTCACACAACCTTTTTTGTGTTTGTTGTGTAGCTACGATCCATGTCAACATATAGAGATTAGACCGTGACCTTGTCAAGCTAAGGGTATAGGTGTAATAAATGATGCGTGCAGTAAACAATGACGACACAATAAGAAGACACTACACCACATAGCCGCTGTAATTAATGACACCAGCCGAATGCTCGAGAGGATTTCTTTAAGAAATTGTATACAAGAAATGTTGCATAGCTTATGAACGGTTCATTTACAAGACATTGATTCCAATTCAGCATTTATATGCACTCTTCAAGTTGCACCACTAACCAATAATTAATTATGGAACTTTGCCCCAACATATTATCATCTGTACAAGTTTTTTTAACTATAAGTTTTGATCAACAGCGCCCCTATACGTTTGCGGAACTCGCCTGGACAAACATTGAGCGCGCCTCCTAGCCTTTTAACGAATGGAAATAGCCTCCCCAAGGAACTAGAAGGTTGTTCCTTTCCCTTCAAATTGTTCGGGTAAATTTCCTTCCAGATCCGGCCAGAACTGTGAGAAAGGAAATCCGACTACAGTGTAATGTTTCATCGATGTAAAATGAAATTTAAAACACCTCACAGTAACGTTATCTTTCAGACTTCATTTCAGTTCAGGTTTTGTTTCTTTCAAATCCTCTGATGAGATTTTGACCAGCACTCATGCTCCTGGAGCATGGGTTGTGGCAATCATTCCAGAGCCGGAGCTATTCATTTATTGAGTGCTGACCACAAATAGCAGCGATTTATTCCGTAAATTTTTATCAAGGATTAGAATTGCAAATTTGGACACCAATCCTCTCTGTTCTTGTGTTAAGTATCTGAACTCATAATGAGTGGTGTTTCGGTTCGAATCGCGCTACTTCCTCTTTTTAAATAAAATGTTCATTAATTTTTTAAGGTTAGCAGAGAAAAATTCTAAGTCCAAAAAAAGATAAGAAAAAATAATACTGCTCTTTGAGGTTAGTGAGGGGACCTGCTCCTGGAGCATGGGTCAGTGTAAAAAACTACGCGTGCGCGTAATGTGAATAAATCTTCCACACAGCGATGAGCCGCCCCTAACCTTTGCGCGCAAACCATATTATCGCTGGAAATGCGTGTTGACTCACCATTTCTTTGTTCGTCGCCCGTGCAGTAACTTCCGGTCAAGTGTACACAACCTAGTCTACGCTACAGAGAACACGGTCACGATCGGTACACGAACTCACTATAAGATAGTTGGGGGTCATTTGGGCAAATTCCGTGACCGTGGAGAGCAGAGCATATTTTCTCGGTGGATCTGTATTCTATAAAGGTTAATGAACAAATTTAGCGAGGGTGCCCCTCCCCTCGTGAAAGTGTGGGCCGAATCAAGGAAGGGGGAAATTCATAATACAGGGGGGAAACATGAAAACGCTTGGACTGCTGTAAAACGGTAACCAAGTATTCGTCTTGTTATCCAAGGATTAAGAAATGTATAGTTTGTACGACTTACAACTTATGGTTATGGAGATATAAACAAAATCGTCAATGTCAAGGACATCACACAATCTAAATATTGCCGGGATTTCTTCAAAAATGGGCTCAAAATATGCTCTTTCCACAGAGACTGCACAAACTACATTTGCACCTCTAACATATTTTTTAAAAATTCCGGAGATCAATAGAGGTCATGGGGTTTGACCTGGTTTGTCATTTATCTCGATACACAAATACAAATGGTGTCACTACTTTTGTTTGCAATCCATGTTATGCAAAGCATAACGAAATGCATAGCCTGACCGACAATAGGGCCAGGGCATTCTGCAGATGACCTTTGACTTTTTTGGTCACTCGAAATCTAATACGTCAGATTGGTGTTTCTACCTGCATGCCAATATTCGGCCTCCATATGTTGTTACGGCCATAAGAATTATGCAATCTTTTTTCACTTTTGCAGCTACATTTGTTTGAAGTTACTAAATTAGCACATAATATATTATAAATTAAATATAGGTATCATAAAAGTATACCTGTTTTGTGTGCATATCGTCGGGTGTTCTACATAGTGACGGATTAGAATTTTTTATCATATTTACGAAATTAGACTGGAAATGGTACTAAATACCAACATCTTCAAACATGCCAAGTGCCTAACCTTGCAATTACTTCATTAATTAAAAATCTTAATTAGAAATTTTACAAATATTGGAGCAAATTTAAGCTTCCCCCTTTAAGTAAACTTTACAAGATATGTTGAACCCTCTTTTATAGAAGTGTATACGTTATTTCACAGCCGGGCTTTTAAAAATACTTTTTAATTTATAACTGACACCAGCAAAAATATGAACATTATTTATCAATATTACTGTTTTACGAGAAATTTTATATTATATTTACATTCAAAGCGATGAACCGTGGCAATCCACTCAACAACATCCGCTATGTAATAAACCAAATCGAGCAGATTCGCGATGACGGACGTTGGTTTGACGGATTTCGGGAAACGCCGATTGTTGTAATGACGGATGCTGAATACTCTTTTAGTAAGACAGTTAACAGCAATGTTTTGTAACCTGTTATAGCCTGGTATCTTGAACTAGGTCGGCATGACTTTACACACTTTTCAATTGTACCGTTTAATCTTTTTATACTATGGCCTAACGATTGGCAGGGCATGGATTGGCCAAGTCAATCAAAAAAAAGTGCACGTAGGATGTTAACTGGTCTAATAGAACAAATTTACACCCGTCACTATGTCATGAAGATAATCGCCGATTTGCGTGATTTTTCGTGTGACGTAAGATGGTTCATTCCCCATGTATTACCTCCATTATTATTAACATAGAATTCATGACATATTAGCAAATAAATTTGCCATGTGTTAATTTCGTTTCTAATCGGATTTGATTGTTTGAATCGTAATATGGGAAATGTGTGTACGGACCCTCTAGGTTCCGATTTTTCAAGTGCGCTTTTCTCAGACAAATTCGTATTTTGTATTAACATCCGTCACTATGCAATACAACCCTGCGATATCTGGTGTGTGTGTGGAACATTTAGAAGAATGGAGAAGGCTTAGAAATTAGTTCAACTGAGTGGATTGTACTATAAGTGTATCACTGAACTAGATGGCGTGCATTGTCAGTCAGTGGAAGGCAAATGCAATGGAAGCCATTGGACGAAATGCGATTTTTCTAGAAAACTCCTGACTCATGATGTAATTTGCTGTTGTAGCGCATGAACGCATGCGAGAGCCTTCGGAGTTGTGTGATAGGCTATAAGCACCTGAGAAAGGAAATACAGGGAAAGTATTAACATCATTGCTCCAAGGTTTAATAGACATCTCCTTATAGTGACAGGGACAATGAATGTACGTTATCATTAGTACACACTGTCTTCATAGTGGACTTAAACGTATTCGTAGTCTCAGCTCCTTATAGTTGTCGTCTGTATTGAGTAGATCGTCTTTCAGGTTTTTGTATTTCTTGGCCTCTCTAGTTTTCCCAAGGTATCACAAGCTACCGCACTTTCGGACTTTATAATTTAGTCGGGATTCATAAGGAGGCTGGTTTTTCTTCTGTAAGGACAAGTCGTCCGCGGACACGTCCCACTATTGGAAATTTAAAGTTTTACGCTGGACGATTTGCCAGGACATTTTTTGTAACAATCTATTTTGGATAACCTTTTGCTGCAGGTTGTAAGTTTAGTAGATTATTAAATAACTATCTTTATTCATAACTGTTTTAATGTGATATTTAATGCGTATCGATCGTTCTTTTTAATGTAATTTGATTTGAACACCTGATCGAAATATTTAAATCAGTTACTCAGTATTGACCCCGAAATTCACAGATGGTTTTGGCCTTGGTCACGGTTGACCGTAACAAACTTGGGGGCTCGTGGTCCCTGGAAATACACTGTAAAAATACTTTTAAAATTTTGAACATTTTTTATTAAGTGTTACTTTACACTTAAGATGACCAAGGGGGGGGGGGGTTCTAGGGACCCCCAAAATTTGTATTCGCGCTGCCGCTTTCGCGTGGGATTTTTTGCGCCGAATTTTTTGTAAATGGTTCTGACTTTAAATGCGCTTCTTATTCATACCAAATAATTAAATTGGCCATGCCGTTAATGATTTAATTAGTGGGGTCCCATGGAACCCCCCCCCCCCTTGGGCACTAACGGAAGTTTCATTTGCAGATATTTTTAAAAATAGAATAAGAAACCAAGAACCAAAGCAATTTGTTTTTTGCTATAAAGTTCACACATACATGTAAGTAAACAATTATAGTAACATAAAAAAAATTAACCCTTTAGGTGCTGAAAACAAACAATTTCATCTGGGTGTTGCTAAACCGTTATTGTACCAACTCTATGGGAAAATGGACGTGCATTTGCAACACCGTAAAAACTACTATGTGTATTCCCTAACACTGCTAGTTTGTGTTAAATATATGTATTTGGGTCTTCTAGATAGATATCCCCCCCCCCCCCCCCCCCCAACATAAAATCAGTTTTCAAAATGTTGGTGTATGTGTATAAGGCTCATTTGAATTTCCGTCTTTTTTCCCAATTTTCGCGTGTTTTGAAAACCAATGTTTTGCACCAAGTTGCAGCAAATAACAAATTTCATGTTATGTTGCTGATTTGGGGTTGTCCTTATGGACCCTCACATGGGGGTATAATTTCATGCAAAACAAAAAAAATTTTCTTCGGCAAAGTGGTTCCTTAGGGGGGGGTCCCATCAAGTGTTAATGTCTGTGCTGTATATTGTATTGTGAAAAAATATATACACTCTGGCATTTAACGCATAGGAGTCTGTTACACAGGTTGAGTGGGAGAAGTTTGATTGTGCTTTAAAAAGCGGACTTAATGGAATTGCCCAGTATTATGGGAGGAAGTCAGGGGCCTTACCTTGCGAATACAGTTAATGAAAAACCAGTTGATAACGTCTTGTTGAAGAGTGCTAGATGAGGGAGTTTGGACAACATAGTGATTCAGGAGGAGTCCGATCGTATCTTGAAAATGAAACGTTGGAAATGCAAATCAGAACTGGCCAAATTCCAAAGGGCAAGAGAAAGAAAGAAAGAAAGAAAGGAAAGGCAAGAGAAGGAAAAAATTGAATTAGAAAGACCCTAAAACAACAAGAAACTAGATTCTGACAGATTACAAAAAACAAAAAATGGAGGAAAGTATTAAGATGGCAGAATTGAGCCCAAACAAAAGGAACAAGAAAAATGTACAACGGCAGGCAGGCTCCTCCTCACAATCAGGTTTTGATGCCACCAGGGATATCAAATTGGTTCCGACATTTAGGGAAACACAAGTGGACAACTATTGTTTGCACTTCCGAAAAGATGCAGAAAGTAGGAAGCCTAAGAGCAATGACAATATTGCTTCTAGACCTGTTTATAGCCGACCTACCTACGGCCCTTTTTTATGCGACAGAACTACGTAACTCGAAATTTTGACTTTTGAGATAAGTTATTTGGGCAATTGGGGCGCTGCTTTCATTTCTCAAAGTCTTACCTGCCGAAAGATCCTTCTAGATAGAATTCCTAACTCGGTTGCCTTTTACCATTTTGAAGGTATTTTCAAAAATGCGATCTCTAGGAGTGTCATTCTCTCAATCGCCTTATTTTTTCAGGCAAAAACTACGGAAACTCAGAGATACGTAGTTTGCCTAAAAATATTCATATGAGTGCCGGTATTTTGCTATATACAAAGAAGGGTCTACAGATGCCATATCAAATTAAAAAAGCAAATTCCGAGCAGATTCGCAGATGGAAGGACGTTGTTGGACGGAGTCGGGTAAACGGGATTCGTTGATTCCCATGTGGAGGGATGTTGAATAACTCTTTAGTAGACCAGTTAACAGCAAGTTTGTAAGCATTTAGGGGCTGGTTCTTGAACTAGGTCGGCCTGACTGTGACACACTGGGCATTTGTACCTGTTAGGTTTTTAATACTAAGGGCCATAACGAGTGGCAGGCATGGATTGGAGTCAACAAAAAGAAAGTGACGTAGGATGTTAAACTGGTCTCTAGGAAAATTTAACACCGTCCACTAGTCCATGACCTAATCGCCGATTTCGGGATTTTTCGTGTGACGGATAAGATGGTTAATTCTCCCGAATGTATACACCATCTTTATTAAATAAGATTGGAATATTGCCAAAATAAATTTCAAGTTGTTAAACTTTCGTTTCTTAACGGAGTAGATTGTTTGCATCGTATATGGGATGTGTACGGACCTTCTAGGTTCGTGATTTTTCAAGTGCGATTTTCAGAATAAACAAATCGTATTTTGTTGAACATCCGTCACTAGTTGTAATCAACCTGCGATATCTGGTTGGTGTCGGAACATTTAGGAAGATAGCGAGACGGCTCTAAGAAAAGTTCACTGAGTGGATTGTACTATAATTTGTATCACTGAAACTAGATGGCGTGCATGCAGTCAGTGGGAAGAAAAATGCATGGAGCCAGTGGACGAAATTGCGATTTTTTCTAGAAAACTATGATCCTGAGTAAGTGCTATTTGTCGACGCAATGACGCATGCTAGAGCCTTTCTGGAGTTGTGTGATAGGCTATATAAGCACCTGTAGGAAAGGAAATACAGGGAAAGTATTAACATCATTTCTCACAATTATATAGAAATCCCTTAATAGTGACAGGGACAGTAATTACAGTTATAGACACAATGTCTTCATAGTGGACATTAAGGCTTATTCGTAGTCTCAAGCTCCTTATAGTGTCGTGATTGAGTGTGTTTCGGTTTTGTCTTTCGTGGCCTACTGAGTATCAGGATAAACAAGCTACAGCACTAATTAGGACTTTATATTTAGTCGGGAGTCATAAGGAGTGTTTTTTCGTCTGTAAGGGACAAGTCGTCGCGGACCACGTCCCACTAGTGGAAATTGAAGTTTTATGCTGGAATATTTGCCAGGACATTTTTGAACTGCATCTTTGTGGTAATTTTGCTGCAGGTTGTAAGTTAGTGAGATTATTAAATAAACTCTACATTATTATAACTGGTAATTTGATATTTAATGATATTGAAAATTCTTTTAAGGAATTGATTTGAACAATGATCGAAATATTTAAAAATAAGTTACTCAGTAGTTTGAACGAATTTAATGTTCACAGTGGTGTTGGCCTGGTCAAGTTGACCTAACAAAAAATTGGGGGATCGTGTCGGGAAATCCACTGTTAAAATACTGTTAAAAATTGGAACAACTTGTTTTAAGGGTTTAACTTACCATGAAGGTGCCCACGGGGGGGGGGGTTCTAGGGACCCCAAATGTGTTTTCGCCGCTGGCCGCTTTACACGCCGAGGGCATTTTTGCGCGAAATTATTTGTAATGGGTGACTTAAATGCGCTTCTTTTCATACAAAAATAATTAAAATGGGCAGGCGTTAATTGAGTTAATTAGTGGGGCGTCCCATGGAAACCCCCCCCCCCTGGGCACTAACGGAAGGCATTTCGAATAGTTTTAAAAATAAGAATAAGAAAGACACGAACAAAGCATTTTTTTTTTGCTGCTATTCAGTTCCCCCATACATGTAAGTAAACAATATTAGTAAATAAAAAAATTAACCCTTTATGTGTGAAACCAATCAATTTCCTCATGGATGTGGCCAAACCGGTACTGTAAAACTATATGGGAAAAGGACGTGCATTTTGCAACAACCGTAACCATACGGATTCCCTAAAATGCTAGTTTTGTGTTAATATAGTATGTGGTCTTCTAGATGATATCAACATAAAATAAGTTTCAAATGTTTTGGTGTAAGCGCAAGGCTCATTTGGTTTTTCCGGTCTTTTTCCCAATTTCGCACCCGTGTTTGCAAAACACATTTTGCCCTAATTGCAGCCAAATAAACAAATTCATTTTTTGTTGTGATTTGGGGTTGTCTTATGACCCTTCACAGTGGTATAAATTTTCATTGCAAAACTCTCTCGGGAAGTGGTGTCCTTGGGGGGGTACCCCCTCAAGTGTTAAATGATCTGTGCGTTATTTGTCATTTGTGAAAAAAGTGATTCTTTACACTCTGGCATTTCAAAGCATAGGAGTCGGTTACACGGTTGCGTGGGAGAAGTTGATGATGCTTAAAAGCCGGACTTAATGGAATGGCAAGTCCTTAGGGAATGATGGGATGTGGAAGTGTGGTCAAGCCTGACCTTGCGAATTACAGTTAATGAAAAAACAGTTGATAACGTTTGTTGAAGATTTGCTGCTGAGGGATGTTTGAAACAACATAGGTGAAATTCAGGATGGTCCGTAGTACTTGAAATGAAACCGTTGAAATGCCAATAGAATGGCCAAATTACACATGCAAGAGAAGAAAGACAAGAAGAAAGGAAAGGCAAGAGAAGGAAAAAAATTGAATTAGAAAAGACACTAAAAACAACAAGAAACCTAAGATTTGAAGATTACAAATGGAGGAAAGTATTAGATTGGCAGAAATTGAAGCCCAAAACAAAATTGAACAAGAAAAATTGTAAACACGGCATGTCAGGCTCTATGCACAATTCAGGTTTTTGATGCCACCAGGAATATCAAATTGGTTGCAACATTGTAGGGGATACAACCCAATTGTTGATCAAACTATGTTTGCACTTCGAAAGATTGCCGCGAAAGTGGAAGCCTAAAGAGGCCTGGACCATTATTGCTTCAGACCTGTTATAGAGACCAATGCGGCCTTTTTATGGCAGAAATACGTAACTCGAAATTTTGACCTTTTGAGCTTATGAAGTATTTCTGGGAAATTGGGGGCGCGTGCTTTCATGCTCAAATGTCTTACCGAAGAACGGCTTCCTTCTGAGATAGAATCCTAACTCGGTTGCTTTTTCCATTTTGATAGGGATTTTTCAGGCAAAAATGGAATATCTTAGTACGTGTCATTTTTTCTCTCAAAATCGCCTTATTTTTTCATGGCAAACTAGTAACTTCAGAGATACGTAGTTTTGCTCTTAAAATATTCAATGAGTGCGTATTTGTCTAGACAAATTAATGGGTTATACAGCTGCTCATATCAAATTAAAAAAGCATAAGGATCAAGATAAAAATGTTTGTAGATAACACAGATCAAGACGTACATTTCTTTTGTAAGTATATTTTGTGTCAGCCATTAAAATAGGCATTCTGTATTTTGCCATAACTACTGTTTGTGTCCTAAATTTTATGGCCCCCCCCCCCACAACTAATTAACTGACAAATTGTGTTGTACGTCTGAAATGGTTAATATTAACCCTCAAAATTGATGGAATCTACAGAAAATGATTATGATAAATATATACAGGTATTCATTCAGTTAATTTTTAATGTATAGACAAAATGCCAAAGGGCAAACTTTAAAGGTAATATCTCAAAGGCCGATTTGGAGATCCGTAGTTTTGCCTATAAGGGCGACTCGTCCCTATCAGTTGATCAGTGCTGTGATTATGAAGTAGTTATCAACGGTCTATTCTTAAGGCCTATGAATTAGTGCCTGAGGCGTATAAGCAAAAAATTCGGAGTGCGAAAAAAACTTGCCGATCAAACTCATGTCGAGTTTGCTAGGGTTCAGGACAAATGTTGGATAGGTCTCACTTCAAGGAAGTTAAACAAGACCTTAATCAACTTAGGCAGTTGGTTATAATTTGAGCAATCAAAACATCATTCACGCCGATATAAAAACTCATTTGGATGAACGCGATATCAAAGATGCAAAATACAGAAACAATAGCAAGACCTGATTACGCCATCAGCATCATAAGTTGGTTCCAGCAATAGATTGGGTGGGTTTACCAAATTAGGCAGAATTACAAGCGTTTTACTTCAAAAAGGCTCACCAAAGTAGTCATTCCAAAGTCATGGTACTACTAAAGAAGGAAAAGCATTTCAGTCAGGTTCCTCCAGTCAAGGGAAAGGAGCCTTTTAGTGCCAAAACAAAAGCCGGTGGAGCGTTTTTATGTCAGAATGAACTTGAACATATTGCCAGGATTACAGGTCATGTAGACAAAAATTCTCTCCCACCGTTTGCTGTGTCGAGGACCACAAGTTGTTCCAGGCTGTAAACAGAAGATGCTACGTCTGAGACAGTTGGGGGAAAGACCGTTGAACCAATTTGTTGGATGGTTCAGTGTCGCTTGATGGTGACGAAGTTGATCCAAAAACTATAAAGATCATGCGTGGTACGTGTTGTGCCCAGTCAGTGAGTTTGTAGGGGTCATTTGCCTTTAGTGGAAGTCAACGCAATAGGTATAGGTATGGCTATTATAATTCACTCATTCACACAGAATTTGAGTCAGAATTTTGTCTCGGGTACAGTCTAATTATAGTAATGCCTTGAAGTCCAGTCAAAGGTGTTTCAAGTTATTGGGGAATATTTTGGGGCAGGCGGGAAAGTTACAGCCCAAACCATGTTACCCACAAACGGCACAGCTATAGACCGCGATCTGATAACGAATAGCTGTAGTTTATCAAAGCCTGTGCAGTACTCGGAGTACGGCTAGGAAAGCCATGCTTAAAGCAAAGTTAGTGCTAGGAAGAGGAGGATTACCTTATTCCCTAATTAGAGGGCACTTTCATGACAAAATTAGATAACACGTCACTTCCCTCTCAGGGGCGAACAGGTTCTACAAAAACACGAGGCCAGGCTTGGAGCATGTGCATAGTGGGGATAGTGATGAGGATCCATAGAGTCATAAAAAGTGATACTTGTACAGGAGAATGATCCTGTCCTCAAGAATCTTAGTAAAAGGGCAGTAACCCTGCAGGAATCTGCGACTTCCCAAGGGGTGAACCCATTCAAACAGTCGTCAGTGCTGGGCGCTGACATTTGAATATTGCACGAATAATTATCGTTTGGGTGCTTGTATACACACAGAATGTCAATTCCATACAAACAATCCGCCAAAATATCAGGTTGTTGGTGTTGTTTTCATTTTTCTTTTGGTGCTATTGGGTGGTTAAATTTTGTTATAACCCAGGCCACACAACGAATGAAATGGAAACATCAGTCGTCTGATTTAAAGAACCGCCTCAATGAATACTACTTTTCACAATCAGGTTTTGATGCCACCAGGAATATCAAATTGGTTCCGACATTTAGGGAAACACAAGTTGACAAATATTGTTTGCACTTCGAAAAGATTGCCGAAAGTAGGAAGCCTAAAGAGCAATGGACAATATTGCTTCAGACCGTGTTTATAGAGACCTACTCGTCCCTATCAGTTGATCAGTGCTGTGATTATGAAGTAGTATAACGGTCTATTCTTAAGGCCTATGAATTAGTGCCTGAGGCGAATATGCAAAAATTTCGGAGTGCGAAAAAGCTCGCAGAACAACCTCATGTTGAGTTTGCTAGGGTTCAGGAACAAATGTTGGATAGGTGGCTCACTTCCAAGGAAGTTAAACAAGACCTTAATCAACTTAGGCAGTTGGTTATAATTGAGCAATTCAAACAATGCATTCACGCCGACATAAAAACTCATTTGGATGAACGCGATATCAAAGATTTGCAAAATACAGAAACAATAGCAGATGATTACGCCCTCACACATAAGTTGAGTTCCAGCAATAGTATGGGTGGGTTTAACAATTTAGGTCAGAATTACAAGAGTTTTAATTCAAAAAGGCCTCACCAAAGTAGATCATTCCAAAGTCATGGTACTACTAAAGAAGGAACCATTCAGTCAGGTTCCTCCAGTCAATGGAATAGGAGTCCTTCTAGTGCCAAACAAAAGTCTGGGGATCGTTTTATGTCAGAATTAACTTGCACATATTGCAAGGATACAGGTCATGTTAAGACAAAATTCTGCTCCCACAGGTTGTGCTGTGTCCGAGAGACCACAAGTTAGTTCCCAGGCTGTTAAACAGAAAGATGCTAAGTCTGAGAAAGTTGGGGAAGACCTTGAACCATTTGTCTTGGATGGTTCAGTGTCGCTTGATGGTGACGAAGTTGATCCAAAACCTATAAAGATCATGCGTGATACATGTTGCGCCCAGTCAGTGATTTTGGAGGGGTCATTGCCCTTTAGTGAAGTCAACGCAATAGGTATAGGTATGGATATTTAGTGTCCCTCTTCACAAGACGAATTTGAAGTCAGATTTGGTCTCGGGTACAGTCATAATTATAGTAAGGCCTGAACTTCCAGTCAAAGGTGTTTCAATGTTATTAGGGAATTATTTGGCAGGCGGGAAAGTACATCCCGAACCAATTGTTACCCACAAGCCCTGCACAGATATAGACAGCGATGATAAGAATAGTGTAGTTTATCAAGCCTGTGCAGTTACTAGGAGTATGGCTAGGAAAGCCATGCTTAAAGCAAAGTAGTGATAGGAAGGAGGATGGCCTTATCCCTAATTTAGAGGGCACTTTCATGACAAAATTAGATAAACCAAGTCAACTTCCCTCTTCAGGGGAGACAGGTTCTACAAAACAAGAGGCAGGCTCTGAGCATGTGCATAGTGGGGATAGTGATGATGATCCCTAGAGTCATAAAAAGTTGATACTTGTACAGGAGAATGATCCTGCCCTCAAGAATCTTAGTCAAAAGGCAGTAACTCTGCAGGAATCTGTCGACGTTCCTGTGTGTTTTATAAACACAATGGTGTGCTGATGCGGAAAATCGAGGCCACCTGGTGCTCTGGCAAACAATGAGTGGAAAGATAGTTGTTCCAAAGGTGTATCATAGAGAGGTCATCAGCATTGCCCATGATAGTCCCATAGGATTTTGAACCACTTTTAGTGGCCTACATTTCGAAAGGATGTTTCTGAATACTGTAGGTTTTGCCGTAGTTGTGGGCAAGCCTAATCAGACAATCCCGCCAGGTCCTCTGAACCAATACCGGCATTCGAAGAGCCATTTAGTAGTGTCATAGTTGACTGTGTAGGACCTCTCCCTAGGACTAAGTCGGGTAATCAGTACACGAACAGACTTCTTCGTAACAATTACAAATGAAGAGCGCCGCTCATTAAACTCATTACTGAATGGTGACGTCATATTTGTGATACAGCTTGGCGATTTCGGAAATTCTGCGATGTGTGTTCACGACGTTCGAGAGACTTCTTAGACCTCAGGTGGTCAACATTATAAGCACAATGAAAATGGGTAAATCCGGGATGGTCTCGGCTATTGGAAGCTGAAAACAGAATTCAAATCAGACTTTCCGTTGGTGAATTTTGGTGTTGTTTTTGTGTTAGTAAAGTTGGGCCATGAGTCAATCCCAGAAATTGGGAGTTGAAAAGTACTCCTAAATAATCGTATATTATGCGCGATAAATGTGACTTGGTCAATTCTGAACACACTGTCTCATCTATGCAGGGTGACATGAACGTTTACTGTGCTGACATTGCAGATATGCATGGCTATTTTCCGGCAGTGGAACCAAGTTTGAATTGGGAAATGCATTGGGAGTATTGATTGCTGTCATAATTATATGCGCGGAACCTTGTTTTGACTAAGAAGGGTCAGTTGCGGCGCGGTCAAGCATGGTTTGCATGACACGTACAATGTACACACAGATTTACTGCATTCGGTTGTGTGTATACTGCACGCGGTTCATTTAAACTTAGGTCAGTCAGCACGGTCAGTCAGCGCTCGCTATAGATAGCCGATAGTCTTATGGTTATTTGCATATATAGGAATGTACTACACATGCGCGAATTGCCGTCCGTGACTAGCGTCGGTGACTAGAATCTCTTATACAGACTTCAATAGAGTAGGTTTGTTTGTGCAGTACCTACTGACTATTATATCAGTAGGTACATGTGGTCCAGTGGATATGACGGCCGACCCATGATCTGAAGGTTACGGGTTCGAGCCCCGCTGCGGTCAATGTGTTGTGCACTTGGGCAAGGCACTTTACCTCGCTTGCCTCGTCGACCCAAGCGATATTCGGTAGCTGTTAGGGGGAATATTACAATCTAAGTGCTGATAGGATTGTGCGCTTGGCCGGCTGCCGACCTAGGTGAAGCGAGATGATTGTGACGATTTCCTGATGGCAGCGTAATAATAATATGCAACAGCGCTGTGATCTTGATGAAATGGCGCTTTATAAAAGCCCGTGTATTATTATTATTATTATCATGTGTGCCTCCACATAATAATACCCATGAGGAATATTAAGGCTAACACCGTAGTGAAGGCTTTGACCAAGTTTTTCACTCCTTTAGGCCTACCAATGTTTCAAATTTCACATCAGGCCTATTTCATCAAGTAATGTATGAGTTAGGGATAGAACAGTATTTGTACAGTGCCTATCATGCCAAGTCACAAGGAGCTCTAGAGGTATCCCACCAAACTAAAAAATGTGATTAGGACGTATTGTTTGGAATTTGAGGAGGACTGGAGGGAGTTCACTTGTTATTGTTTGCTGCAAGGGAGGCAGTTCAGGAAACCCTAGGTTTCCAGTCCAGAAGAAAGTGTACTAGTACGTATACGTACAAGCTAGTATGTACATACGTCATAATTTCCCCCACATGCAATGCCACTTTTTAAAGAAATACATTAGGTTTTAATATTTCACCCCGGGACAGTTTATTTTACGTTCTGATGCTGCAATCTTCACTATATAGTTTTAAAGATTATCAACAAAATGTATGTGCGGATTTTTGAAATCTTTTTTTCAAATAAAAGATATTAATTAATTAAGAAAATGGATATGACGTCATTAGTGACATTTTTTTCAATAATTAAATTTCGACACATGAAATCAAAATTTTGACACATAGAATTTGTGTAATGTTGTTTGTCATTAGTTCTGAAATTTGGATCCTTTCTCGTCTCAAACTGAGAATCCCGAGAGGATTTTGTAAAATTCTTTTGTATTTCTTATAGTTTTGTGACGTATGTACGTGTACATAAATGTATACATCCTGTAATCATATGCTTTCACTCCACCAGGTTTGAAACACATGTGATCTTGTGTTAATGAGTTAGTGTATTAATGATACATTGGCCCAAGTTATTCAAATGAGCTAATTATAACATTTTTTATAGAAGAATCTGACACAAAACCACACAGCATGCATGCCTTGCATGGGTCGCCATTTGCAGGTAGAGCCTCGAACTGACATTGGAATAAATGAGGGTGTTATATAACAATACATTAATATCTTCCAATGTCATTGGTTTTGTTGAGAGAGAATCGAACCTGATCGAACTGTTTTGTTAATGCTTCCATTCATTTTAGTTCAAGGCCCTCCTGGAAATGGCGAACCGTGCAAAGATCGAATACTGTCATTTTGTTTTAAATATTTATTTATTGGAGGCTGCAAAAAATCAGAGGGAACTACACAAGAAATCAATAATTGCGTTTATAAACATTTATATTACACACGCCCATAATGCCAGAGGTACATTGTTTCATAATTATTGAATAATAGGTGTGACCAGCACAACAATACAGATGTGAACATACAAATTACATTAAAAATATAAAATTGTAGCATCAATAATTAAACCAAAAAATCAAAAAGTTCCCAATTACTAGGCTTATAATATTACAATAGGCGTGATATACGTGACATACCGATGCCTTGGGAGACGGACGATGGACATTCTATTGATTCTGTCCCTGTACGTCTTTGACAATGTAATTAATAAGTACACAGCAAAATTCTTAATACCTGGTGAGTAGCCACGGAGTACCCACTCGGTTGGGTATCACATCGCCGGCCGCAAAAGTGAGATTAATCATCCACCTATTGGTACGCTTGCAGCACCTCAACTGCTATTCACTCACATAAGGGAGTACACGTGTAGGCACTCCCATGCGAATTTGCTTTAGGTTTTTGCTCACTTAAATTTCAGGGGAAAAATGAAAAAAGTGGGTCAAAATGCAATATTTTTTTTAATCCCGCATTTCGCATTAGCATTTTTCTAAAAAACAAAGCGCATTTCGCATTTGCATTTTTCACATTTCTTCTCAGACAAACTTGTTTTTATTTTGCCTTATATTATTTGTCATTATGCATGACAGAAGGAAGTAGTGTGATTTCGAATCAAAAACTTAAAGCCACTATCAGTCATTTTATTCAGAGTGCAAACATAGAAGGCCCTCAACTTTTTTGAAGTTTATTTTTTTATTAATTTATTGGAAATTGTAGTAAATTTGGCTGCAAGTGGTAAAGCTAAGAATTTATGTTATGAGATATGAAATATTATTTGACTTCTTTTTCATTTTTCACGAGGGCGAAAATCAGAGTGGTTGAATGGACGGTCAAAAAATTTGACCGTCCGACGAAATTGATAAAATATTTTTACTATTGCATGAATATAGGCAGTTAACATTTGATATATGATATTCATTATATCACCCTGGGGGGTTTTTTTTCGAGGCATATGATGGCTCAAATCACCCTAATTACGATAAGTGGCATCTTTATGGCAACTTTAACTAGCATTAGTGTCCGTTGACAAAGAACTATATATGATATGTTGCTATGATGCGACGCTAGAAATTGAGACAAAATATGCATTTGATCATTTTTAGGGGGGAAAAAATATGATTTGGGCTTTTTAAATGTTTAACATTCTTATTGCAACATGAAGATTGTAAGGCTTTTGTTTAGAGCCCATGATCAGTGGTTTCGGTATGACATTTGCACACTGTTTATTAATATTTCCGACTATGAAAGACGTGGTTATTAATTAAATTAAAAGTGACATTATGGTCATTAACTTTGCTTTGCAAACACGGAGTTATTTGTATTTCAAAATCGGGCACTCGGATTATGGGGAGCAGGAAAACCATGAATCTTGTCACATATAAACTGCATCACCTCATACATTCTAAAATATTACTCAACATTGCTTAAAAATGGGACAACTCTCAAATGTTGAACCCAGTCTAGGCTAAGATTTTAGTTCGATTTTGCTCAACATTGGAGAGTTGTCCATTATTTCTTTTTTACATTGTACTACTTCGTGGTGCACTCGTAACGCGTCATCGAAGGAACTGCAAGGTCGTCGCGCCCCTGGAATAATGCACTGTAGCTCACTGTAAGGGCAAAGGAAAATAGGTCTGCAGACAAAAACTTTATCAACATTTTTATCATTTATTGAAGCTTATGACCCTGTAACATTTATAGGGGCTGCCAAATGCTACATGTTCAAACACATAGCGATACTATTTAAATGCCAATTTCATTTACTTTTAGAGCCATGCGTTGAATAGAGCTCGCCTTTTAAACAAATGATTCAGTATTAAACATCAATTGTCATAAAGATTAATAATGGAAAGTGAGTCCAGTATTTTTGTGACACTTAAACCATGGCTGATTTCAATATCTCTAATCCATTTTGGTACCAGTTCAATGTTTATTCAAACCTCGTGTCTTCTTTCAAGGTACGTCTAAGCCTTTATGGCACGGTCTCAGTTTTGTAATGGCAAATCCAATAAAACTCACTAAGCCTCCAATAGCAAGCGCTGAAGCTAATAGTATAATGGCGGACAACCCACTATATTTACTCAACACCGGATTTTCTACCGTTTCCTCGTCGCCGGTTTTGCCAAGAGCGTTTCCTTCAACATGGACACCAGATTCTTTTGCTTTGACTGTCACTACTTGGATTTCATTTCCAGTTTCAATTGCTGGAGTGTTTAGCGTTCTTGAACGGCCGCGTTCAAGACCTGCCACTACATTAGTTTCCTCTTCTTTTTCCTCTAATGGATTATTTCCAGATATTTCTGCCACGTAATCTTCATCGTCTCCAATTGTAACGTCTCCTCCCATTCCGGGTTCCTCCATGAAAATGATGTCATTGTCATTGTTTGTATAGTCCACCATCCAAGAATCTGAGCTTAGCAATGCTTCTTCAATCGATGGTTCGAATTGTGTGTCCAGGTATTTCCCATAGGCAGACGACGAAGGTTCCGTTTCTGAAACCTCTATCATCTCTATTTCACCACTTCCTTCTTGATCTACAATGTTTTGCAGATTTCCAGAACCTTCCGTTTGATCATTTTGGGAAGCTGCAATTACTGTAAAGAATTAACAAAGACGGTTGCAATTAATCAAGTTATACATTAATAATAAATAATAATTAATATTTATTAAACACAAAATATCTACATCCGGTACCATACACCTACCAAACATAGTGCACCGATGCACGATTTGATGAAGTGTTTATCCGTACACTTCTTAATGAGAATAAGTATCGTAACAGGATAAAAAGTCGTTTTATATCGTTGTTGAAATTCGCTATCTTCTGTTTGAAACGAGTTATTACGTGTAATACGTGAATGTACGTTTTAATTTCAATCACAGTATATTAGGTCAAAAAAAATCAGAAGGAAAGGAAAATGGTAAGTAAAATGTCTTTGTCTTGTTACGTAAGCAGTTTGGGGCACAACCTAATTAGGTCTTTAGATGTGTTTCTAATGTTCGTTTTTAATTAATGAATACTTGGAATTATGCTGAATTTTATTAATGTTAGGCATTAATCATAAAGTGTAATGTCAACTTTATGAATAAAAAATAATAACAGTCAATTATAGGAAAGAAAATATCACAATTATGGGTTAATTATTTGGGCATAATTTATACTTTGAATATTTTTGGTGAATACAGGACTTTTCGTCGAATAAAATTTAGAATTCATTTAAGAGTGAAGATATAATTATTTCCTGTTCTATTGGTCGCCCACCTGTTACAATAAAGTAAATAGAGTTGTAAATTTTATTAATTTTTTAATGCCCATTTGCATTTTATTAGCTGCAGCATATATTTTGAAATTGTCAAAAACTACAGCAAATAGAAACAAACCCATTGATTTTAAGAATTCCTATTTTCTATACTATTTAGTCTTTTGAATATAGCAACTGAAACATGAGTCTAACTGATATTCAAGTCATAATGGATTGTGGGAAATGGCATCCGATTGAGTCTTTATGGACTTGATTAGGTCGATTTCCAAAGACCCGATCGGGTCTGAATGTTAGGTTCTGGATGAAAGGAATTATGCATTCCATGCACCTGTGAGTCCGGAGGTTAGATGTGCACTTGGTCATTAGCCATACGAGTTAGTATGTTAGTAGGTACGCCAGGGGACGAGGCTGTGAAGCACGAAATGCATCTTTAATGACAATTAGTACATGAAAATCGTCCTCAAAAGCACACTTAAGTTTAAAGGGCTATATCGGAGAAACGTTAAAACTTGCAAAACTTGAAAGTTGCAATACGTTTACGGACGTAACTCAAAAACGATAAGAAAAGATATGTTCCTGAAATTTAGCACAACTATAGTAGTGGTTATAAAATAATGAAAATAAATCCTGAACATTTTGAAATACATTGCAAAATACCCTGATTAGTTAGTTTCTGGTTATCGCGGTAACCATTAAAAAGGTCCGGATTGCATGTTTTGCATTATTCTCATTACATTGCTTCACATGTGTTTTGGATTGATTACTGGGTTATTGATTTACATGTGTACTGCTGTATTAGCCAATCATGAAAAAATTCCTTGCTTGGTCACATAGCATCCAGTTGCAACAAATGTTAATGATATGTTACTTAGTACCAATACAACTCGGCTGATACTCACCATACAGTTCATGGTTTCAGGGGAAATCTATATCCCGGTATTGGCTCAATAGGAACTTCCGTGTGAGGTGAATGCCCCTATAGGCAAAGCCACAAGCCCCTAAAATTTTGAAAAGCATGTGTGTTTGTTTTATAGCAATTCCACTGGACTCTGAATATGGAAAATAATTCCTATTCTGCGACATTCGTCCAGAAAATCATTAATCAGTGTTCCTCTGACCTGATATATAGACCGTATTCAATATGACGTCAGCCACCAGACAATTTGGTGGACAAGATGCATACATTCCCAGACTACAATACCTTAACTTTCATCGATCCCCATGTTAGCGATTGCACGGGATCATTGACAGGTGAATGTATTGGTAGTACTGGAATGCGTCTATCTGGTCCACCAAATGACTGGCTATTGATGGTCTATAGTGTGACATCTCACGTCATATGATCGCATCATCAGCACCTGTGAGCCTGAATGTTAGGTTCTGGTTAAAAGAATATGCATTCCATCACCATCGGCACCTGTGAGCCCAGAGTTAGAGTTCTTGTTCGAAAGAATCACGTACACCTATGTGCACTAATATACCACTCATTGTTAACAATACTGATGGCGTGTAGTTGTACGCGAATCATGGAATTATTTTGTTCAATTAGCGATGTTGCGGCTCCCGTCGTACGGTACTCATACAATAGGCTTCTTTTCAAGTTAGCTGCTGCGCTTCAAAAGAAGCCTATTGTATGAGTTCCGTACGACGGAGCGCAAACATCCGCTAGTTTGAGAATAAACAAAAGAAATATTCATATTCCAGTAAATCCCTAGAGGGTGTGGCCTTCCCTTCTGCGCTGATCGATTCGTAATCCCTTTCACGGGATGAGAGCAAAACCCGCGTAAATTCATAAAAATTATTTAAAATCAATATACTATCTGTTGCCCAATAAAACTTGCACAATTTTCTTGAAATGAATAAAATGTCACTTCAATTTATTTCCCCCAATATCATGACCAATAGATACGCTAGACGCAAGAGCTACAGATATTCAATTACCTTCCCGGTGTTCGGTGTAGAAAACACTTCAGATTCTTTCACTGGTAGTGCAGAACCATTGTTATATTGGTCTCTCGTTTGAATAGACTCAGGTGTTAACCACTTCCGATTTAGTACCGAAGTCTTTTTTTAATGACGTAAGCGCAAAATACTTATCCTCATTCGCAAATAAATAAATCTTGAGCTTCTATAGTGCGTGTTCATTAACTTTGTCATGTTTTTCATAATTATTCGAAAAGGAAGAAAGACAAACGACATCATGCATAAGCTTTGCTGGGCAAGCTTTGACCTAACAACTTTGTGCAGACTTAAATCCTTAACTTATTGCATAACTTCATTTGTATTCAATTTACCGCTCTTATCAGAAGAAAACTTAGGGTCAAAGACCTATATCATATTGTAAACTGGTTAGTTTTGTGAAAGAGGACGGGTATTATTTTTTTGTTTACTCAAGCCCAATCCGTGATGTAATACCGCCTGTCTATAACAATGGCTCCGCATACTCGGGCCCATTGTAATATCTTTAGTTAATGGTTTTTGCTAGAGTCTATACAGAACATTGGTCCTGATTTATTAAAGAGAATGGATGTGACATTTTTATTCATTGTGAAGAAAATGTGCAAGTTTATTTGGGCAACAGACGGTTATGTCATGTTAAAATTTATCATAATTTACACCGGTTTGTCCTTCTCCCTTTGAATGGACTACGGAATTTGTTATGGCAGCTTTGTTATTTGGTCTACGCCCCATAGTCTACTAATGCCAATGTACAACATCTTTTTTATGGTGTTCAAGACCTATCAATAGGTCACATTTATAATGAATTGCCCAATTCGGTTTATTAAATTACCTGCTGCGGTGAAAATAGACTTTTTCTTTTGCCGGTTACCATGGAATTGTACATTGCCTCATCAATAGCAGGGTGTAGTAATTTGATAAATTGGTTAATTCGCGAATGAAACATAACCTGCCTACCCCTTCACCGCTAATAATCTTAGCATAGCAGTTGCACTGCAATGACATTGCAGCATGCATGAAAACACGTTATGGATTAAACTGGTTTAAGTTCTTTAAGTTTTCGGTAGTCTATTTATGTGGCGTTCTTTATGGACAAACTAATTTCATCAGTTAATAACCTTATTCTTGCGACTTTTTTCGTTTTGGTTTTTTTGTTCCCACGTATGCTGCAAGGGGTCTCATGCTTATATGGGTAAATAAAAGTCCAGAATAATACACGTGTCCAAAGAAGATTTCCTTTCTTGACACACACTGTATAATAAAAGAAAATACACAACCATATGCAAGGTAACTTCCCTTCCGGTTTGTCAGTTTTTATTATCAACGTGTCCGAGTTTTAATTAGGCAACGTTTTCAATTTGGTCCGATTTGGAAAGGCAAACAAATTTGGCCATTTCCAATTACTCAATACGCGTTTGTATTGTACTTTGGCTGGTAATTAACGTTCAAAAACACTTTGGCTGGTAGTCTGAAAGGGAGTCTAATTAACCCTGTTTAATAAGCCAGGGTTAGTCCTACATGAGTGCACATTTTTCCTCCTTCCAACATCTCTAAAAAGTTGTGTGCTGGCGTACTAGGTGAGAAAAAATTCCTCATGGATGGACATTCTGGGCCCATCTATTGGAAATGTTTTCACCTGTTTATTTAACATTTCACTGTTTTTGAAAGGAAAAAAGTCCACTCATGTAGGCCTAACCTGGTTTTAACCCGGGTCTAAATTTTAGATTTCCTTTTCAGATACTGCCTTCAAGAATTACGAGAAAGCATGGGGTATAATTTGGTGTAAAACTAACTGACTTTAATCGATAATGTTTTAACCTATCACCATTTGCTCCCCCACTGGGATTAGTTAGCATGATTATAACTAAACCGTGTATTATATAGATGTTTAACTTTTTTGACATTAAGGTTAAGCACGTCTTTTTTTTTCTCATGACATCGAACACAAATTGATTAAAGAACCGAAAGCCGTTGACATCACCAGTAAACTCTTTTCGTTCCGTTATTCATTTGCTGTGGAGAGATATTTTCCGGTCACCTTGTTTACATTGGCAAGTATTTTGGCAATTATATGATGACACCACAATCCAGTTTCCGCACTAGTACTATCATATTCATTCTGATTTTATTTCAAAACCTTAAGGAAAAATGTCTAACATAACAGATATTAAAAATTCTAATTCCGACAAGGTCAACCTTCGACATCACATGATAATTAAATTGATCAGGTTTTCAAATTTTGTGCAAAGTTAAGGTAATTGAGTTAACATCACCAAGCATAGACAATTTAATTTGCACACCTACGCACGCCCTTCCGTCTACTCAATAAATACACATGTATAAATAGGCCTTCAAGGAGACATAAAATTTAACATATAACAGATGATTGCAGTCTGTTAGAATATTATATAATTGTTTCATTGGTGTATCGATGTCTTTATAATGTCCATTATTGAATTTCCCGTGTAATAAATTGTATACCCGTTGAATCGTCAACCTGTTCTGAACACTGCAACCATTCATTTTGAGTACAGGTGTGTGTTACGTGTGCCATAACCAAATTGGCATAATAGCTAAAATCGTAATTACAGAAATTCGGATAAAAAATGACGATGAAACATGAAATGAATGTAAGGATATGTTAGATAAATTTAAGATCCTCCATACGGAAGTTTGCAATTCCTGTGTTGGTATTTACGCATTTTTATCGGATGGAGGTCCTTGGGGCCCCATTAGAAATAGGCACGTTATAGCTATATACCGAAACCTACTTTTCATTCCTCCAGTCTGAAACCAATTCGGTTTATCAATCTTATTATACTTGACCAAACCCTATATCTGTAAGTTTATAAGAAATTCCTTATTGTAACTGCAAAAATTATAATAAAATGCCTTATTGTACACTATACACCCAATTTTTTTAAGTACGAAAGAGCTTAAGAAAGCATAGAAGTGGTTTATTTTGTTTGTTTATTGTAGGCCTTGTTGATTGTTTTTTTTTATCTATTGACCTATTCGGACCTGTCGAATGACTTTTCGTAATCAGCCTACCACTCGACATCCTTTATTTTGCCAAGGGTTCTCATATATCACGCCACATCGCTGTTGGAAATGGCAAATAGTATTAGGTCGAAGTCTACTGAAAGCTTTTGCGGCATTCCACTAGGTTCAATCATTGGACCACCCTTTTCATTGTATCCATCAATGACCTTCCGACATTCCTCAATGATACAGCTTCGCATGTAATTTTATATTATTATTTTATATTATTATTATAATATATTATTATTATTTTATATATTTGTTTTTATATTATTTAATTTTGCTTGTTTATTGTTATATACTGCTATGATGTTGAAGTTCAAATAAATTAGATTGATTGATTGATTAGTAAGAAATGACATGACATGACCAAGTAAAGAACATTAAAAAGGACAGTTCTTAGAAAATTTTTAAAAATCTTGCCACATTATTGTGTGGTCTGGCGCGATTCCAGTACGAATCCGCATGCATACTAAGTTAAGGTAACACTTTATTCATGTACGCAAAGAGGAAAGCTATCATCAAACTGTTACAATATAATTTATATATTAAATAATGATTACTATTATAGTTTGCGTGGTTTTCAATTGTAGGCATTCGTAAACCAATTTTTTTTAATTTCCTTAATTATAAGAGAATAGGCTAGTAGGTTGGAATTCACCGTAAAAGTGGGGGCCTTTTGGTGAAGTATGTAGTGTGACAACGGATCTAAAAAAAAGAGGAATTCGGCGTGATACATGAATTCCTCACCCAAGGGCCACATGGGTCCACTACGGTACTTTTCGAAATCGTACATTACACGCACACACGTCTCGCCACACTTTTGAAAGGTGGTATTGAAAATCGCTTTATCACGAAGTGGGCTTAGGAGTTAAGCGTTGAGCCTTCTGAATTTGTTTATGGATTTACGCGAATAAAAACGCCACCCTTAGACGAATTAATAGTCGTTCACGAGACTGGTAAATGGGACCTCCAATTCCTTTGCGATGAACATTTCAGCTACCCTCGTGCGTAAAATAGCTTACCCTACCCTGCGCGCCGTGTTGAGTCATGAACAAACCAGTCTACGTAGGTTTAACAGGCCTCACCGTTCAAACAAAAGGTCGCTGAACTTTCATTTTCATAAATATTTTGTCCAAAATGAAACACTAATTTTAACACTAAGTTTAGTTTTTTTAAACTTTAACAAAGATTTTAAGAACACCCTTAAAGACATAGAAAATTATTGACATAGTGCTGGCTCTATTAATTTCTTTGTCTAATTCAAAAATAGGGTTCATAACTGATACAAATGTCAGTATTTCAATAACTAATATTCAAAAATTTTAGGTTTCAGAATTTGAACCAGGATCCAGTAATGTGCTCGAAACTTTTAAAATATATGAAGTGTTCAGCTGTTTTGGAAACTTCATGCCAATTTTTTTTAACGTTGTCTCATAGCCTTTATGGTAAAATATTCAAAATGGTGCAATATTGGGTTTCTATTGCCGTCGGTAACATCATTTTAAGTAGTGCTTAATGGGGAAATGTTGCTACAGGAGGTTTGAGAAACTTAAGCGGGGACTACTATATCAGTAAGTAGCGAAACCGCAAAGAAAAAGACATGAAAGGGTGCCCAGACCCCCCCCCCCCCCCCACAAAAAAAAAAAAAAACTAATGAAGAAGTATGGCAAGATACATTCACATGAGTGTTCTAGCACAAAACGTAATTTTGCTCTCGATGTGTTTTATACTTGGATACACGGAACACAAACCGCAAGTAATGCTATCCCTAAAACCGTAACAACACCGTGCACTTAAGGGAGAGACAACGCGAGAGGATAATATATTTGTTTTGAAAATTAGCTTGAAAAAAAAGTAATTATGAAAAATCACCAATAGTATTTGAGAAATTCGTTATACCGTCTCCACAAATTGAGTGGCAGTGATTGCACTAAATTGCTGATTGTGCTGCACACGAGATCGGAATAAACAAAGATCAATATATGCGTCATGGTGCACATATCATACTTTAAAATTGGGACAATTTGCGGGAAAGGAATTTTTAAACTCAAATTGGAAATTTTTTTTTAAAAAAATATAAAATTTCTAGAATCGATAAATGTATTGTTTTTGGTCTTTAATCATGCGATTTAGATATAACCACTTGCAGGCTAAGTTAGCACATCCACGCCAGTAAGAAAGATACCCATACATGAATTATTTTGATTTTTTTTTCTTCGATTTGTCTGGATTATCAATCGCTGCTTTCCCCTTTAAATTCAACTTCTAAATTATAACATATGTTCTGGTAATCTGAATTTTCTATGGCAAGAATTAAGCTCCTTCAACTCAGGTCTGTGTATTTAGGTAAAAATTCTAATAGCTACTAATACTACTGTACTTTCATTGTTTTTGACCTTCAAATATTCCGGTACCATTCCATAAGTGCTATTCAGGGCTGCTGATTTGTTCTATACCATCGATTCAACAGTATTTGAGGATTGAACTGTACCTAATTGTATTCGTATGCCTATAAATCAAGTCGCATGAAATTTGGATCAAACATCTAGCTACAAACAGTGAAAAAAGCTGAGCCAGTTTTAGATACATGGTATCAGTTTCACGAGTAACAGAGCAGAGTATTTTAGGTGTGCAAAATTCCTAGGGCTTAGCATTATGATTCGAAGCCTGACTTTGAGGGCGTTCACTGGGCATTTCATAAGTTATGATTCATTTCATGTTTATTATTTGTGCTCAAATAGGGTAACATATAAAAACATAAAACATGTCACGTGCATAACCCCAGTTTTCGAAAGTCTTTAACTCCACATGCTTAGCCTTTTCCACTCGTGTAATCCTACATACCCACGTAACTAAGGCACACTGACGCCTTCGCTACAATGACAAACAATTAGGTTTATGTTTATCAAATTACAGCCGTTATTTTTATTAGAATATAAAGTTGAACTTACCAAATAATAACTGCAACAACATCAATACTTTCCTGGGGATCATGTTTTAATTTGGTACCCTGCTTTTCAGTAAGAACAAAAACTGAGCAAAAAGCTGCATACACCACACTGCAAAGTTTCCTATCGACAATAAACATGCATTCGGGACGTTCCACACAGTAGACCGGGGCGTACCTTGCCCTTGAGTGGTGTAGTACCACACTACCGGTAGAAAATAACTTTCATCCTATTAGGTAAAATTAAAATGTCTAGTTTCTGGACAAAGAACACGATACGGGATGAAGACAAGGAAATAATTAAACCAGTTAATTTGTCTTTGCTTTTTGCCTGCAACGGACCAACAAGCAGGCAGGATAAAACGTTGGTGATTTTGTGTAATTTAATATGACCAGTGCTAGGATTTTCAAGGCAGATCCTATAATACCTAAGGGCTTTGAGACCACTTTGCGGCGAAAAAAATTGGGGGGGAATGTTGTAATGTTTATGGAATTAGCCATGATATGAATCCAATTCCCATGACACTGCGTTTCATGACTGTGCTTTTTGTCGACCATTTTAAAAACATATTTGCTGTTAGCCATTTTTCCTCCAACTAAAGTGGAATAGTAGTATCATCCTCTAAGGGCGAATCAATAGTTAAAAATTTCCCGATGAAGCTGAGGCAGCACAAGGTTCTTGTGTAGTAAAAATCGGAAATTCTTTAGAAATCGTAATACTCGTAGATCTTGCCGAAGCTTTAACCAGTAATTCGTAATTGTAACTTTAACGGACTCATAGTTCGACATATGTAGGACATTATGTAATATCATGGCAGCATGTAAGTGCCACTTTATGACCATTGCTATTTTCCTCAAATCCCCAACAACTATATAATTCACAGTCTGGCCTACACTTTCCATCGCGATAAAGCAACTCCTACTTTCAGGTCAAAACGACGCTGTTCTCCTAATCTGAATGGTTGGCAAGTGGAAAGCAGTGCTGGACATCAAAACTGTTGACCCATCTGAACAAAACAACAATGCTACAGTAGCCACGAAACCAATGACAGGGAACACTTTCTTATAAGCCAAAGGCATGTGGTCTTTAAAGGTTAGATATTAGTCTAGCAGATTACATGGGTTCCCATGCAACACCCTTAAAAACTAAATTCGAATTTGATTTTTAGCATCTCTAAGACATCTCTCTTTTAAAGAATTTTGATGTTACCAAAATCAAATATTGTCCTAATGGGGTCCGTTTGGCGGCTATCTTGAATCTAAAGAGATCGGTCATAAAGTGGTTTGATTTATTTGAAGAGTATCTCAAATGATTTCGTCTTATCATAAGGAATCAGAAAATATATACTTTAGCGTATTTGTGATGTTCAATACGGAAGTATGGGTTGAAATTGATAAAGGCCATTGAACTTTTGATTTGTCATTGCACGGGGGACAAACTTTCAAAATGCATGGATCTGACTAAATTGGTGTTTGGTTTTTGGTATGAGTATTCCAAAAAAGGATCGTTTGGACTATCCAGGATGTTTAGGTAGTTGGTAAAATAAGAGTAACGTTGCCTTTGTCCAATTGGCATTGTGTTGTAGGTATTAGGGGACTTCTCGTTCTCTTTCCTATAAAATTAACCAAAACAGAAGATCCTAAATCATGGAAACTGTACATTTCCAGATTGCTCATGCTCATGCCAACAATTTGACACCAATTTTATCAGCATCAGCATTTGTAAGATTGAAGCATCTTTGCAAATTTGGCCCATGTACAGAGGCCAATCAAAAGTTCAATGACCTTTATCAAACCTTTTCACCTCTATCTTTGGCATATCTGCGATGTTACCAAAATATATATTTTCTGATTCATTTTGATTAGACGAATCATTGAGAATTTTATAAGACAAAAATCGTCAAAGGTCATCACCGAAGGTTAAATCTTTATATATGAACCGAATTTCTTTAAAAATGGTCTCAAATTGTTAACCTTTCCACAGGATTGCAGCAAAAGTAATTGGCACTCTCTTCTGTATTGGTTATCTAACTTAAATGACAAACAAGGTCAATGCCATTGACCTCTATTGATCTCCGAATTGTAAAATATATAGACAGTGCAAACCATTTTTATTGCAGTCTTTAGGAAGAGATGAACATTTGAGCCCACTTTTAAAAAATCGGAGCCAAATTAAGAGAAATGAGGAGATTTCCAGAAAGAAGCGCCTCCAATTTTTGTCGAACCCCGGTTTTTTGCATATTTGGAATGCTTACCAATGTATTAGATCACACCTGAAGTGACTTAGCCGAATACGACGTCTTAATTAATAAGATGATGATTTAGTACTTTCTGTCGTGCACGACAGAAAGTCACAGGGTGGTTTTCTATGGGGACGATTCGATAGCAGGCAAGTTAAAAACAAGGTTTGCGGGTTTTCTTTTGTACTTGTTTGTTCAATTAACCTTCGAAACGTTCTCGGTATGGTTGTCTTGAAAGATACAGTTGAAAAATGAGAGAAATCGGTTATCCTTCAAAAAAGCTCCTCCTGTCACTTTAAAGATTTAACCTTTGGTGATAACCATTGACGATTTTTGTCTTAATCTCCATAACCATAGTTGGAAGTAGTACAAACATACCTTTTTTAATCCTTGTAACAAGATGAACACTTTGGTTCGGTTGCTTTTACAGCAATCAAGCATTTTCATTTTGACCCTGTATCTTGAATTCCCCCCCCCCCCCGGATTCCGCCCACACTTTCACGAGGGGCACCCCGCTAAATTTGTTCATTAAACATTCATAGAAGACAAATTCCCTGAGAAATGATGCTCTGCTCTCAACGGTCACAGATTGATCCAAAGGAAACCAAGTAAGTTGGTGATAAAAAAATCATTTTGAGGATTTATTTTAAGGGCGGGTGCATGGGAACCATATAATCTGCTATACTATACTAAGTTGACAAACTGACCCCGAGATAAAGGAAAAACCACGTCATTTGTGAAAAGGCCAATCAAGCTGATTTTGATGTTGCAAAAGTACTCAACGCACTTCTACAACAATCAAAATTCAAATTGCACCAGAGTTTCTTGTGGTTTGAAATACATTTAATCATACGGCCTTTTGAATCTTCCGGCATAATGGTATTTTACATGTCATGAAGACAATTTCTTAATTGGAGATGGATGTCAAGGTCAGAAATACCCTTTAAAACACAAACAGATGAGCCTTGTGCACAAATGATCTTATTTTTATAAAACATTCCTCAGTGCGAGCAGAGGAACAGAGGAATTACACTGTCACCATGGCCTCTAAGATCTACAAACTCCAATGCTGCGCAACAGAATCACTCCTCACATAGATTCCCATTCTCAGATGTAACCAGAATATTTTTTGTAAGGGAGACAACACTACCCCGATACTGCCCTCAGATGGATCATAGAAGAGTTGAGGGAATTTCCAAGAGAAAAAGCTTCAATTTGGTTTGATACGTACTCCAAGGCCTTGGACAGTGTCAAAGGGATGTATTATGCTGCTGCATAATTATCAGCTCACTTACTGCGTGTTTCCAGATGGAGACTGTCAAGCAATTGCCATCATTGTATGACAACTCATCTAGCTTTGTGCAGGACCGTGGATGGGCCCAGAAATTAGTTCCTAACAACTACTAGCTCATCAAGGAGATACTTTGCTACATTCTCTTTGTAATCGTAGTTGATTACATCCTCAGACAGTCTTGAACATCATGAACTGACAAGTCAGCATCTCAACAGACCGTGACTACGCAGTTGATCTAGCTCTAACAGCCGATCTGATACGTGGTGCACAAGATTGCTACCATTACTTCAGAATGGAAGGACAAAGTCGGTCTACTCTAAATGCCAAGAAGAGGAATAGATGACGTGAATGAGGAAAGATAATCATCAACTTATCTGCATTACAGACGGTACCCAATCAAAAAGGTCAGGGACTTCAAGGACCTAGGGTCCTACATTGCCGACAGAAGCCTTAAAGACTTCCTGTCACGCAAGGGACACGTTTGGGGTGCCTGCAATATGCTGCACCACTTATGACAATTTGGTTTCTCCAGATACGAAGTTATGAAGTTCTTCAGAGCCTATGTAGAGAGTATCCTGTTATTATGGATCTGAGACCTGGACCATGGAGAAAGCTACAGGATAGACTGGATGGCACCTACACCAGGCTTCTTATGCGCGTACAAAACATATCCTGGCATGAGCACGTGACCAAAGAACAGATGAGATATCCCTCCAATTTCATCTTCCGTTGCCCAACGCCGAGCACGGTTTGCCGGTCACTAGTCTCAGGTAGTCTCCGACATCATATTATGTTGGAGGTTACCGTGCCCAAACAGGGGTCGTCGCCCCTTTAACTACATTGATGTGATTGCTCGAGACATCCAGGATCCACCTGATATCCCAACTTAATGACGGACAGGGACATTTGGCGCATATATGGTGAACAGCATCTCGGTTGCGGCCGCTATAGAATACACTCATGACATCATACTTGGGAATTATCTATTTTTCAACCTTGATATGCAAAACACCTGGAATATCCCTAGCTATTTATAGCAGAGGTTTTCTAGAAAGATTTCCAAGCATGTAAACACAACTGTTGTCATAACAGTATTTTCACAATATAGCATTTTGGGAATTCCACGTTTCTCTTGCATGTTGTAAGCAATCTATATGGGGTTTCCCTCTCAGGGATCTTCTCAAAGATTGCAGAGATATTGTAATATTTTAAATCACAAATATGATAAAACTATGACCAAGATGACAGTACAGCAACTTGGTTTGTTCACGCGTCACTGACAATATCAAGCGCAATGTATGATTTGAAAGAAAGATAGTCACCAGGACTCAGATGTATTGGATTTGTCGTTTTGCTGTAGTAAGTATTTATGTGTAATACATCTGTCCCAAATGGATACTGTGTGTAACCTACAACAAGTGCAGCTGTTTTTATTTTGGTATCCTTCTAAAGGAATTCAGCCAAGTTAAACTTGCTGATGTAAGTTATTACATGAAGTTCTAAGTTATGCCAAAATCGCAGGGGGGGGGCTTGGATGGGGAGAGTCGTAGGAACAAGGCTATATTTTTCGCAGTGCCAAGTTAAAGAGACGGGAGAAGCATTTTAGGAGCGTACTTCTGTCTTGCTGTCATCCAACATTATGCTATGTACACGTCAGGATTTAATATCATTTACATTATTTTTACCCTTTTTGCCCTTTTGTGGTGCACTCTAGTGCGTCATCAACATACATCATGCTCTGTAACCCGTAAACACGATGATAGATAATGTCTTCCGCCAGGGAACTGTTTTATGTTAAAATGGATGGTCAGAATGTGGCACTTCATAATCAAGATTAAACTGGTCATTGTTGATTAGAGTTTTGCATTTCTAATGGTCATGAGACCACGTTTCATACCATCAGGATACTAACATTCCACTTACCTTTGACTACAGTTACATCAATCAGTTACATGCTATATTCCAGTGCCGCCTTTTTATGGCCTTTGCATTTTGGTGTATTAAGAAGCGGTAGCCTAACGTCACATATGAGTCTGGTAGTGGCCCAACCACTTGAAATGGGAGGCATGACTTCCTATTTCTCCAACATTTTAAACGT